>QZGG01000347.1:0-162709 GCA_006409495.1 Sedum album | reverse complement strand
TACGCACCACAACAAGGCAGCAACTTTCAGCCTAGAAACCCCCACCAGTTGTGAGGTTCCATGAAGATCCCTACTTCCCAAGGAAAGCGCTGCAGAATTTTGATCCTAAACCTACATCAACAGGGTTTCCACCGAGGAACCAACCTAACGGAGGATCATCTAGCAACTATCAGCAGTGTAGCAACCCTCAGAACAACAATTATCAAAGACCAAACAGAGGGTACAATCAAGGGCAGGGTGTGCAACAAAGGACCGAAGAAAGATCGAACACCGAGGAACCATCTCTACTGTCTATTCTCACACAAATTCAGAAAGATAACCAGCTTCTTCACCAAAAGTTTGATCAGTTGCAAGCTCATAATAAGATGTTGGAAATGCGGATTGCTCAACAAGCTCAATCTGCCAAGTTCTATGGAAAACTGCCCGCATAACTTGATGTGAACTCTTTCGAGACCATCAATGCTATCACGCTGAAGAGTGGGAAGGTTTTAGAGGAGCCACAGCCCAGAGAAAGAGGGGACAAAAGGGACAAAGATGCTGAAAAGTCAGATGAGAACAATACACCAAAAGAAGGGCAGAATTCGCAACAAGAGTAGACCAAACCGAGGGAACTAGCCCATTACATGCCTCCAATGTTGCAGAAAAGGGAGTATGCTCACTATAAGCGCTTCACTTAAATGTTGCAGAAACTTCAAGTAACCTTACCATTTACCGAGGTAATCACACAAATGCCTATTTATGCAAAATTCTTGAAAGATACTATGTCACATAGACGTGAGATGCATGAGTTAGACCACGTTGCATTAGATGCTAATTGAAGCGCCATTATTCAGCTTGCTATGCCTAGGAAACTAAGCGATCATGGTTCTTTTACGTACTATTCCCACTTCTCTCGGGGAAATTAATATTGGTAGTGGATTGTGTGATCTTGGTGCAAGCATATCGTTGATGCCTTATTCTTTGTTTAACAAGCTGGATATGGGTGAACTAACACCAACCACTGTTAGCTAAAGATTAGCGGACCGTTCTTCTAGGTCACCGAAAGGTATCCTAGAAGATGTTTCAATCCGAGTGGGTAAGTTCTATGTTCCTGTAGCTTTTTACGTGCTTGACATGGATGAGGACAAGGAAATCCCTGTCATTCTTGGGCGTCCATTTCTGAATACGGTAAAGGCTGTCATCGATTGTGGTAAGGGTACTATTGAGTTGAATATCGGTAGCGAAAAGATCAAATTCAATTTGAAAAGCATGCTTTGGACTCCTAGTACTTCTATGAGCTGCAACATGATTGATATATGCGCTGATTATGATGCTTTTAATACCCTTGATGAGCTAACAGAATTTGAGAATGAGTTTCTTGCCCAAGATGAAAATAGTTTTTCATTCGCTTCTTTGATGGAACTCGATATTGACAAAGGTAGATGCGGCAGAGAAAGGTAAGGAATTCGGTGAGGGTTCAAAACCCCTTCCATCGAATCTCAGGTATGAATTCCTTGGTCCTAACGATACGCTACCGGTCATATGTGACACTAGTGATAGCGATAGCGCAGTGGGTGTAGTTTTGGGGAAGCGTATAGACAAGAAACTACACGCTATTTACTATGTAAGTAAAGCTCTAGATTTAGCGCAACAGAACTACTCGACCACTGAGAAAGAAATGCTCGCTATTGTCTACACCTTTGAGAAATTTAGACAGTACTTGATCGGTTCGAGAACCATAGTCTACACTGACCACGCTACGATCAAGTATCTAATGGCAAAGAAGGACGCAAAACCTAGACTTATACGATGGATTCTACTGCTGCGGGAATTTGACATTGAGATTCGTGATAAGAAAGGAGTAGAGAACGTGGTGGCTGATCATCTTTCTCGCCTTGAACAACCTGATGTTAATGTTAGACCGATCGATGACTCTTTCATTGGTGAGTACTTGCTGAATTTTCAAGAGACGCAGACTCAATGGTACGCAGATTTTGTGAACTACTTAGTGTGTGTTATTCTGCCCGAGGGAATCGACTACAATCAAAGAAAGAAGTTCCTTCGTGACGTGACTCGATACTATTGGGATGAGCCATATCTGTATAGATTATGCGCTGATGGTTTGTATCGCTCTTGTGTTGCGGAGGATGATCAAGTTGGAATACTCAGGGGCTGCCACTCTTCCTGACGAGCACGTCGTTGAGTGCTGCAAATTTGTCCCGACTCTCCTACTTAGTATAGTATTGACAAGCTGGGGTCGAATCCACAGGGAACGGTGAGAAGTCATCTTTTAATCTACAATCTAAAACTGGGGTTTGTGAGTTAACAAGGGAAAAGAAAAGAAACTGTTGCGCAAGTGGTACTGGCGCACAATCAGAAAGCAGTCACAAAAGATGCTAATAAATATAAGAGAGATGAGCTCGGTTCAGATTCTTCACTATGAATTTCTATGTTTATCATTGGTCGCTAAAGATACATGGTATAATGTTCACGCAGGTTAAGGTCCTATCACAGCTTAATAACCTACAACTACATTCCGGTCAAGGTCCGTATTATATTATTATTCAATCTAGTTTAGCCAACCACGAATCCGCTCAAGGTAGCTATCAACTATTCTAGTCTTGCTCCTATCATTCACAGTCACGTACTTCTGAAAGTTTAACTATAGATAACAGATTCTACAACTAAGTCTGTGGTGCAAGGCTTCGCTTAATTGTCTAACCTAATTATCATGCTGATAACGCACAATTATATGAGTTAAAAATCATCTAAACCCATTATTTTATGTTTCTTTCTTGTATCAAATGCGTCACTTTTGGTATTGTTTGAATTTCAGGAAAGAAACTCAAGAGTGCACAAAATCTTGCCCAAAAAGTAGTTGTTGGACACCAAGCTTACGTCCCTAGATTTTCTAAGCTTACGTCTAAGGATTTATTATAAATTCAAGAGACGTGCGCTTGGAAAAAGGAAAGAGCCTGCGCTTGGAGTGTCCAAGCTGACGTCCCAGGAATTTCCAAGCTTACGTCTAAGGATTTATTATAAATTCAAGAGATGTGCGCTTGGAAAATTCAAGAGACGTGCGGTTGGAGTGTCAAAATTGGTCCGAGAGCTTTTCTCAAGCGTAAGCGTACGCTTGAGAAAATAGAAGAGACGTACGCTTGGAAAAAGCAAGAGACGTGCGCTTGGAGACGCTCGAGGCAGCATTTATGAGCTTCGAAGAACTCAACGAATTTGGCCAACTATGGCCAAATCCTTCAACTATTCGAGGACTCATTACCACACAACCACCCTTTACCACCTCTCCATCATTTTATTTTAGCACCATTTTTTTCACACTTTGGAGATCATCTCCAAGTGGTGTGATGTGGTGTAGCTGCTAGATTTGGAAGAAGAAATCATCAGGGCTGCTGAATTTTGTAGAGAAGACATCATCATACTCAGTGACAATTCTCTATTCTCATCTTGTTACTTCATTGTTGTAGTTATGAATCTTATGTGTAACTAAACTCACCCAATTTGGGGAGTTGTTTGTTAACATATATTGATGATTGTTATTGCATGATTACTTTGTGTGAATTTTATTACAATTCTTTATGCTTGATACATGCTTGAATGTTTATTTAGAGTAGCCTAGCAGTGAACTACATTAACATGTCTTGCTTGATGTTTGTTTGATATCATTTTAGTAAAGCCTAGCGGTGTAGCTATTTTGATATTTATTCAAGCCATTATCAATCTTCATGAGAACTTAGCGGTTAATTGAAGACTAGGATGTATAGAATTATTTACATATTATCTTAGCGGATGTATGTTTGTTGTGTCTTTAGCGGGAACAACTAAATAAATTCACATGATTTTAACATGGTGACAATTATTTTATGTTGCAAACAACTCCTTAAATTGGTGTGTTGGTAGTTATGTATTATTTGTTACTTGTTACTAAATCAATAAATAAAAACCCCCCCTTAGGAATTATTAGTTGAATAAAAAAATATACTCTTGATTTAAATTGCTCTCTCTTGGGTTCAACCCTACTTGCCGCTTGCTAGCTTGTAGGAATTATTATAAATTTAATTTGAGGCATCCAACGACGTGTCGTCACATGCAATTGAGCTTGGAATAATAATACTAAACTTATCATGCAATTAAGAACAAAACCTCAAAACATGTAATTCATAGATCTGAATCCAAATCGAATTCAGTAAGTTAGCTACACATGATGAATGTATACATCTCAAGAATAAATATTAAACAACTAAAGTAACAAGCAAATCTGAATGACGCAATGTCCTGCTCGCGTCGGCAGGTCGCGCGCACAGCTCTCGCAGCTAGGTCTGAATTCCACTCTGAGCCGCTTCTCTCTATTCGCGCCTCTCTATTAGGCAAGAAACTCTGTTGGAAATCATCTTTATCTCTAAAAATCAGCTTTGGGAATATCTTGATCTCCAAAAACCGAACTTAGAAATATTCTTTGCGTGTGATGACGTCATCGCTCCAGATATTTCGCTTATTGGTGACGTCATCATTTTGCTCTGCTCTGCGCGACTTGGACTTGCGCGTCACACTGCTCGCGCGCTTGTTGGTATTTTGCTCTTGTCACTTTGTGGTCTTTTGTTCCGAGATTCAGCCTTCTTGTTGCACTTTTGTTCTAACTCTTCTGTTAAACCTGAGATACAAAACTGCACCAAAAGCGTAATCTTATACTAAATATATTAGAATTATAAGCAGTGTAAAGGACCTAAAGCAGCATACAAAAGTGCCTTATCAGTGAGTCAGCCAGAGACTCTAGCCTAGCACTGATCATTCGCAACTCATCTCATGCCTCAGCCTCTGTAGTGGTGCTAGCTGGAGGGGTTGCTGAGGTCGCAGGAGCTGGAGGGGGTGCTGAGGTCGCAGGAGGTGATGGGTCAGAAGTGGTGTGGCGGGCCTCAGGCACTGATGGAGCTATGGCTGGTGTGGGGGGTACAGGTAGTTCGAGTCTTACCAGTCCCGAAGCGGATATTGGATTTCGACGCGATTTACAGAGCACGAATCATGGATCCGAAGTCGCGCGAGTGGATTGTGCGCATAGAGATTCTGGTGCAGCAGACGGAGCTCATCGATAGACAGAGATCGAGGGCAGGGATTCCCGCAGCACCACCTGTACCCCCCACACCAGCTATCGCTCCATCAGTGCCTGAGGCCCGCCACACCACTTCTGACTCATCACCTCCCGCGACCTCAGCACCCCCTCCAGCTCCTGCGACCTCAGCAGCCCCTCCAGCTAGCACCACTACAGAGGCTGAGGCACGAGATGAGTTGCGGATGATTAGTGCTAGGCTAGAGTCTCTGGCTGACTCACTGATAAGGCACTTTTGTATGCTGTTTTAGGTCCTTTACACTGCTTAGATTTCTAAATATTTAGTATAAGATTACGCTTTTGGTGTAGTTTTATATCTCAAGTTTATAGAAAGAGTTAGAACAAAAGTGCAACAAGAAGGCTGAATCTCGAAACAAAGAACAACAAAGTTGACGAGAGTTGAAAACCGACGAGCGTGCGAGCAGGACGACGCGTCAATCAGATTTGTTTTGCTATTTAGTTGTTTAAACTTTAACTCTTGAGATGTATACATTCAGTATGTCCAGCTAAATTACTGAATTCGGTTTCGATTCAGATCTATGAATAACATGTTTTGAGGTTTTGTACTTAATGCAATATAAATTTAGTATTATTACTCCACGCTCAATCACATGATAATTAGTTTATAGAATATGTTATCTATAGTTAAACTATCAGAGGTACGTTACTGTGAATGATATATATGAGTAACGCTAGAATAGTTAATCACTACTTTCACCGGATTCGTGGTTAATTAGACTAGACCGAGTAATAATATCATACAGACTTTGACCGGAATGTATGTGTAGGTTATTAAGCTTTGACCGGACATTAACCTATGTGGACGTTATATCATGTATCTTTAGTGACCAATGATAAACGTAGAATTCATATTGAAGAATCTGAACCGAGCTCATCTCTGTTTCTGTATAACCTCTTTATAACTGCCTTCTGATCTCACGCCAGTAGTATTTTGCGCAACTATTTTTCTTTCTCTTTCTTGCTTTACTCACAAACCCCAGTTTAGTTTGTAGATAAAAGACGACTTCTCACCGTTCCCTATGTATTCGACCCTGCTTGCCTATACTATACTAAAGAGGAGAGGGATAAATTTGCAGCATTCAACGACGTGCCGTCACTCACACGCCGTGTTGTCCACTCTTGTGCGTGATTTCATCACGTGGAAAGAGGAGGCAACCAGGCTCATAACCGCGCAGCTGCATATCCAGGACCTCCCCCTCCATCGAGCACCGTTAGAGCAGCTACGGGGGACGACTCCACTTCTGCACTTTTTGGGGCCAGTTCAGCACTCTTGTTTTTCTTTGGTGAATTTTGATCAGTTTCTTTAAGCCATCTTCGAGCATCTTTTACGACCAGGTCATATACCATATTATTCATGCTGTCATCTAATGAAACTCGTATTTTGGTTGATTGTGCACTTGATGTCATTCCTATTCGCAAAGCTGTTGTGAACATTTGATATATCTTATATAGCTTGCTTTTTATCATTGCAAAATCAGGTATGCACTAAACTTTTATTGACTGAGTTTCAGGCACCCGAGGAGCCAATGGATCATTGCTTTGGGGGAAGCATTCTACGACTTATCACTACTACAGATTATGTTTATAACAACTTTTTTTCTTTTAACAGCGCTTCAAGAGTGCTATTGTATATCAATTGTATATTACAACACTTTTTTAGAAAAAGCGCTGTTGTTTATTACTCCCTCCGTCCCGCTTTGTTTGTCCAAAAGCACAAAATGCACGGTAATTAAGGTAGAAAGAAGGTATAAAATGTGTGGTTGAGAATAAATAATTAATATGTAAATGAGTAAAAAGTAGAATGTGTGGTTGAGAATAAAGGAAAGTGGACAAACTTAAGGGGACACCCAAAATGAAAAGTGGACAAACAAAGCGGGACAGAGGGAGTAACATTTTTAACAGCGCTTAAAAACAAATGAGTGTTGTTATATATATAGAGGTTGTATCATGTGGAACCCCTTCCTTTTTATGGATCCATGGATCCCCTTTTGCACTCGTTGATTGCATTTACTATTTGCATTTTGGACGCACCAGATTGTGCCACGTGTTTGCATTTTTGAAATGCACACGTGAGTTGCACATGACAAATGCACACGTGAATTGCACATGCTCATTAATGCGCTGGCACAATCTGGTGCGTCCAAAATGCAAACAGTAAATGCAATCAACGGGTGCAAAGGGGATCCATGGATCCATGAAAAGTGGGGGGTTCCACATGATACAATCTCTATATATTATCCACAGCGTTTATCAAAAAAAGCGCTGTAATTTATTGTATTTTGTACATCGCTTAAGATAAAACGCTGTCAAAAATAGGAGACTTACAACATCACTTACGAGAAAAGCGATGTTATAAACTTTGACTCACAACCACGCGTAAAACCAAAAACGAGGTCGTTTAGTTAACATATTACACATCGTTTTTATTTAAGCGCTGTAAAATAATAATTATTTTTAATAATTAGAAAATTAAAATAATTCAAATTTTAAATATTACAGCGTTTAAGAAAAGGCGCTGTGCAAATGTTAATTATACAACAACGCTTTTTTGTAAAAGCGCTGTTGTATGTTTAAATTTTTTACAGCGTTTTATGTATTTAAGCGCTGTAAAATCTTGATTATTTTTAAAAAATTAAATCGATATTTTAACGAATTTTTGAATTTTACAGCGTTCAAAATAAAAGCGCTGTTAAATATAAAATTTTAAATCAGATTATAATAAAGCGCAGTAAGATATTTATTATTATATTTACGGAGATTTGAATAGCCAGTTTTGGAAATTTAATAATATTTATAACTGCTTTAAAGGGAATCAGTTTTGAACTTTTGATTATAAATTCTCTTTATTTTTGTTATTTAAATCGTAATTTTACAATGTAATTGAAATCGATTTTAACATTCGATTTTTACAAATATTATCAAATAAAAGATTATGGACCAAAACCATGACCTTTGTGCTGAATTGTCTCATTGTTCGTCTTGAATTTGCCCATTACTCGTCTTGAATTTGCCTCATTACTCGTCTTGAATTTGCCTCATTACTCGTCTTGAATTTGCCTCATCGCTCTCGACATGTATCATACAATTTGACAAATCTACAAAAAATATGTTACAGAATAGAATAGAGTTAATATCAAACAAAGAACATAAAAGCTTACCGAAAACTATAAAACACAAAAGCGTAACATAAAGGTGTTTATCCTTACTTGAAACATGAGGAACTATAGTAAGTTTGACAGAAAATTTCAATATAAATTTTGTTGCATATTTGGATATATATAGAAGGATTGTAGCGGGAAGTTTGTGCGGGTGGCTGAAAATTCCGAATTTTTAATATCGAATATGGACTGTTAGATTCATTTAAGCAACATTTAAGATTAATATCTTCGTGAAACCGTGTCAACCAATCAGGTAATTTTAAATATTCAACAACGCTTAGTAATATAAAAATGCTGTAAAATATAAATAATTATTTTTATTTAATGAAAATCGAATTACTCAGATTTTTTACAGCGCTCATAAAATTAAGCGTTGTGGTATATTATTTACAACAGCGCTTTTACGACATAAGCGCTGTTATAAACAGTTTTTATTTGTTTTGTTTTTTCTTCAGAATTCATCGATTATTAAAAAACAAATTTAGTTGAAAGTTTGATCAATGAAGCATATAACTCATTTACTTCAAAAAAAATATACTTGCATTTCTGTTGTGTTTTTATTAATGAAAAGTATAATTGATCGAAATGTACAATGTTCAACATATTGCTTAGTAGAAAGACACAGTACAAATTTTCAAATGGCAATCATTTCAAATGCTTATATATGTTCTCATGATATTTTAATAAATAGAATGTACTAATTGAGTTTTTGAATTCTTAACTTAACAAAAACCTTAAAAATATATTACCTGATTTTTTAAAACTTAAAAATACTAAAAAGATGTCTTTTACAAGCGCTGTAATATATAATTTTTTTGATTTTAAATTATTAATTATAAATTTACAGCGCTTATTTTAATTTAAACGTTGTAAAAACAAATTAGTTTATTATTAATTTAAAATTACAGTCTTCATTTTTTTAAACGCTGTTATAATTAGGGTTTGGATCGAGGGTTAGGGTTCGGGGTTTAGAGCCTAATTACGACAGCGCTTCGTTATATTAAACGCTGTTATAAATAGGTTTATATATCATGATATTAGACATGATATATACCAAAGTGCTTCTTTTCTTAAAGCGCTGTAATAAGTTAAAAAACAGAGCAGTATTTTTATTATGTTTCAAAAAATTTAAATAAAACTTTGCAGTACACACATTCATTATTGATAAATTACTCAAATAACAATAAACAGAAGCTCTATTAACATCATCTAATAATTTTGAATCTTCACAAACCATTATCTCGAATACCTGCATGAAAAAATTAAACATAAGGACAATATACACGATAAAACAATTTAAATAATTAAAAATATTAAAAAGTAAGAATTTTCAACACATTAATTACCTGCTTAATTCCAAATCATAAAAAAAAGTTTGATTACATCATCCCTTTATATAGCGTGCTTATCACTAAAATCCTTTGTGAAAAACACCAAGCAAATAAGTAAATGATATATAAATCTAAACACAACTTCACAAATATATTAATGTTTTGAAAAATATTCAGAATTCTAACATTGTTTTTCAACCCATATGCCTTCATTGTGATCATCCCTTCTCTGTTGAAATTCATCAACGTCTTCGAAATTGTTTTGAATGGTGCTACAAACCGCTGCACTCTCTTCAGAGCAATCATTTGTATCCATACCATCTTCGAAGATATGTTGTTTTCCATAAACGACAATATATTCATCAATACGAACATTCGAACTATGCACCCATTTGCCCTTGAAAACAGGTATCCGAACTTCTACGTAGTCTATTTCCCATATGTCTTCAATAACACCATAATAACTCTCACCGGCATTTATAGGGTTCTTATCTTTGGCACTAGACACATGACATGTGTCAGCAACAATTGTCACACCACTATTCTGAATTGTCTTTCATCCTGATCTTTTGTGTAAAATGAATACCCATTTAAATCATACCCTCTATAAGAATGAACAGCGCAACTAGGCCCAACACCGAGAGACTTCACAAAATCAGGCACATTTGAATTTAAAACGTCGTCTTTCAACCAAGAAGAGAACTCTTCTGAATGCTTTTTTTGGATCAACTTTTCAGATTTTCCATGATTAGATGACCTTATACATTGTAAATGACGTTCTACAAAGGCCTCGATCTCATCAACCTGCCGCAACACGTAGAAATGGGCGTCATCCAACTCTGATCGAGGAACAACTTTAACTTGAAATCCAATTGTTCCTTTCCCCTGAAGACGATCAAAGTGTCGCGACTTTGGAATACCATTAGGCTCAATATTTCCCAAATAAAGTGAGCAAAACTCGATTGCTTCCTCGGCAATGTATCCTTCAACCATAGAACCTTCAGGTCGATGTCTATTTTTCACATAACCTTTTAAGGTCTTCATGTACCTTTCGAAAGGGTACATCCATCTCATATGGATCGGTCCAAATTTTTTTATTTATCGTACTAAATGAATAGTCAAATGAACCATAATGTAAAAAAACGAGGGAGGAAAATACATCTCAAGCTGACAGATAGTAACAAATTGATTTTGGAGTTCGTCTAAGTCAAGCGGTCAACTGTCTTAGAACACAAAGAGCTAAAAATAACACTCAATCAGGTAATAGTAGATCTCACGTTCTTAGGCAATATCCCACGAATTGCGATAGGCAATAGCTGTTGCATCAATGTATGACAATCATGAGATTTTAAACCAACAAGACGCATGTCTTTCATAGAAACCAAACTTCAAATATTTGACGAGAAACTCGAAGGAACTTTAACACCCTTCAAAGTGGAACAAAAACAAATCTTTTCAGTTTTAGATAAAGTCGTACGCGCAGGTGGTAGATAGGTTCTCTGTCCTCTTTGTTCGGGAGCTAACTCCTTACGAATGTTCATTTCAAGCATGTCCAATCTGGCATTCGCACCGTCCTTTGACTTTCCAGGAATGTTGAGAATGGTTCCGATAAGACTATCACAAATATTTTTCTCCATATGCATAACGTCAATACAATGTCTAACAGTAAGAGTATACCAATATGGGAGATAAAAAATATAGATCGCTTTTTCCATAAACCATCAACAGTATTACGTCCTCGTTTTCCAAAAAATTAGGAACTTCCTAAATAGTATCAAGTATTTACTTGCCAGAAGCTGATTTTGGTTCATTTTCAAACTCAACTTTCCCATTAAACGAAGCTTTCTTTCGTCGGTAGGAATGATTGGTCGGAAGGAAACGTCTGTGTCCCATGTATACAATCTTGCGACAGTTTTTAAGATGTTGAGAATGTGTATTCTCTCCATATATTGGGCATGCTTTGTATCCTTTGATCTTATATCCAGACAAGTTACCGTATGCAGAAAAATCATTGACTGTGCAAAATAACATCGCTCGCATATCAAAAAACTCATCTCTAGATACATCATAAGTAGGGACACCCTTGTCCCACAAAAGAATTAGATCATCTATCAATGGTTATAAATAAACATCAATGTCATTCCCCGGCTGCCGAGGCCCATAAATCAATAATGAGAGCATCATATATCTGCGTTTCATGCACAACCAAGGTGGAAGATTATAAATAACCAATATGACCGGCCATGTACTATGCTGACCACTAAGATTTCCAAACGGATTCACTCCATCAGTGCACAAACCTAAACGTAAGTTTCTTGGATCGCCTCCAAATTCAGGAAATGTTTCGTCAAAAGTCTTCCACTGATTTGAATCAGCCGGATGACGCATCATATAATCCTGAACACGCTTTTCAGCATGCCATCACAAATTAGTAGCGTCGTCTGAGATTGAGAAGACCCGCTGAAATCTAGGAATTGGAGGTAAATACCACAACACTTTAGACGGTGCGCCTTTTGAACTGATACTGGGAGCTTTGTTCGGTTTATATCTAGAAGAGTTACAAACTGGACATTCAGTTAGATCTTTATACCGACCTCGAAACAAAATACAATCATTTGGACATGCAAGCATAGGTGGACGGCGTGACTTATGTTCTTGCGTGAGCAGCGTTTATCTTCATATTAATTGCACAGGAAATTGAGATTGAATTAAGCCCGATGAATGCTAGTTTTGGTGTTAAATGTGTGAATGTTTACTGCCATATTGAGTTGATTGATTCCCGAGGATTGCGTTGGTGAACAAAAGGATTAACTCTAAATTTTTAATGAGTTGCATTGACTACTACTTCGTGAATATATTCTGAATTTTTGTCTATGGATGATTGTGGGTGGGATTTGTGTGTATTCCTTTTCTAAAAACTCTCACGAGACTATAACTTGTCCTCTAGGGAAGCTTAGAGGTTTAAAGGCTTGATGCATACGCTAAATCCATCCGTGATTCCTACGAAAATGAGTTAGGAGTAGCTTAGTTTTACATAGACTTCGCTAGTAACAAAATAGAGTAGAAAGGTATGTATGTGGGGCTGCACGTTTGTCATTATTTGCATGATAAAGCTTGTTTACTCGCTGCATAATCTCTGGTTTCACTTGTTCGGGACGAACAAGACTTAAGTGTGGGGTATTTTGATAAGACGAACAAATGCACTACGCATTTGTACATGTTTCCCATTAAGTTCTTGTTTATTGCGATATTTTATCGTGTCTTTTGATGCCTTCTTGTTCCATTTCAGGTTAAAAACGTAAATCTATGAATGAGGAATGGAATAGAAGAAGTTCGGATAAATTCCAGTTGATTTGGAGCGAAAATGAGTGATAACGGACGAAGGCAGCAGTGTGGGTCGATCGATCCATTTTGAGGCCGAGAAATGAGTCGGGCTCCATCTGCGCGACCCATTTCTCGCGCGTCTCAAAACTGGTCGCATGACAGGAAATGCAAAGTGAGTCGCCGACCCATTATGAGGCGAGAAATGAGTCGGGCGACCCATTATACGCGCAACATGAGGACGTGTCGGGCAGCGCGGATAAGGCACTTTTGTATGCTGTTTTAATTCCTTTACACTGCTTAGATTTCTAACAAATTAAATGTCAGATTAAGCTTTTGATGTAGTTTTATATCTCAGGTTTATTAGAAGAGTTAGAACAAAAGTGCAACAAGAAGGCTGAATCTCGGAGCAAAGAACAACAAAGTTGACAAGACTCGGAAAACCAAGGAGCGCGCGAGAAGTGTAGCGTGCGGGTAATGAGTCGCGCAGAGCAGAGCAAAACGGTGACGTCAGCAATCAGCGACGAATCCAGGCTGATGATGTCATCACGTGCAAAGAATATTTCTAAAGCTGGTTTTTAGAGATAAAGATGATTTCCATATATTTTTTTGACTATTTTCTCACGGAAACCCTAGGAGGCAAGACTATAAATACAAAGCATAAAGGAAATCACAGAAACAGACTTTGAGGAGAAGAACGCAGAGCTGCCGGTGCAAGTCCGAGACGCGCGACCAACCACGCGCAGTCAGGCTATAGTTTCAATACTTGTTGTTTTTCATATAAATTTTGAGATGAATTTGTTCAGCATGTCTAGCTAACTTTCTAAATTCAGTTTAGACTTTGAACTATGAATAATATGTTTTGAGGTTTATTCTTAATGCATGACCTGTTTAGTATTATTACTCTGAGCATACTTGCATGATAACTAAGTTAGATAGTTAAGCGAAGCCTTTACCCGCAGACTTAATTACAGAATCTATTATCTATCGTTAAACTATCAGAGGTACGTTACAGTGAATGATAGGAGTAGTACTAGAATAGTTAATCACTACTTTTACTGGATTCGTGGTTAATTAGACTAGGTTGGGTAGTAATATCACATAGACTTTTACCTGAATATATGTGTAAGTCATTAAGCCTTTACCGGATCTTAGCTTACGTGAACAATCTGTCATAGATATTTAGAAACCCGTGATAAACATAAAGTTCATAGTGATAAGTCCAAGCTGAGCTCGTCTCTGGTTTATTGTCTAACTCTCATATTTGCATTCTGCGCACCAGTAGTACTTGCGCACTCTTTATCTTACTTGTTCACTTACTTGCTCACCAACCCAATTTTAGTTGTAGATAAAAGTTAACTTCTCACCGTTCCCTATGGATTCGCCCCTACTTACCCGACTATACGAAGGAGGAGACTAGGAAATTTGCAGCACACAACGACGTGCCGTCAAGCGCGTGGAGAACGTGAGTCGGGCGACCCATTTCTTAAGCGACCGACCCCAGAAAATTAGTCGGGCGAATTGTGAATATTTCCAAAAATGAAGATTTCACCTTCCAAATTGGGATCTACATAAAAGTCAAACCCTAATCCTGCAACACAAAACTTTTCCTGGAGATTTTGGAGCAGCTTTAGAGAGTTTTGATGACAAAGAAACTTGAAGAAGCATCCACAAACCGGCAATACTCGTTCTACTCTACTTTGTTCTAGTTTTTTTACGTTACTTGTTGTTTTATGTATTTACTTTCAAAACCAAACATGATCAGTTGTAAACTCACCATGAGTGAGTAGTTCCATTGTAGTGGGAATCCTCACGGATTTCCTAGGTTTGATTGTAATGCAAAACTGAATTTTTACTATGCATAATGAACTAATTGTTTGATATGTTCGATATTTCTCTTTATTTATGTTCTGAATTTTAGATGCCTAAGGAAGGAATGAGAGTTGAACTTAGGAGGTTTAGGATTCAGAATTAATTGTTTAGGGCAGTGTTTCGTGTGCGAGAGTGACAAACACATATTTACTTAGGTTAACATTATTGTGGACTTGAATCACCGATCAATAGACCGAGAGGTAGAGATTTTGGAATTCAAGTTCTAGACACGATTCAATAGAGCGAGAGTTTGAGAATCGTACTTAAGTGTTGCATCCATTCTAGAGAAGGAGCGAGAGTTGAATCTAGAATGCGGAACACGATAACCTAAGGAACTTATCATTCATAACTTCATGTGTTTGCATTATTTTCATTGCATTATTATCTCATAATCTAGGAATGAAGTAGGATTCTTGCTGCGTTTTTGTTTATTATATTTTCACAAACTTAATTTTAGTTTTCACAAAAATCCCTTCACTCGTAGACTTGAATTAGTGAATTTAGATAGAAAATAACAATTAGGCTTTTCTCTTGGGACTCGATCCTAGGTCACCCTAGGAACATATAAATTTGTTTGACGTTGCGTGATTAGGATAAATATTTGTTTACTTGCCTTAAAAACCCCACGTCATTTATTTTCAGTACTTTACTTTTACTCGAAATACCTTGGAAACATACTAACGCGTTTCACAGAAGTTGTCATAACAACCGCTGTTACAAGTTTTACCACAGATAGTAGAACTACAAGAACAACTTCGAAAAGGCAAACTCATTGATGTTCACCATGAATTCGAGGGAATGTTAAGGAGTCAAGGAATTACGTTAAGGATTATAAAATGCAATGAATGTATTAGCATTCACTGTACATACATTGAATTTGTTATCAATAAGAAGACAACAAATCTCTCATATGTTGTTGGGGACGTGTTCCTTGACACGGACGTGTCTTTAACACGTTCTCAGTTTTGATGTTGAAAACACTTAGCTAACATTCCATGACAATGCAGGATTAGGAAATATGCAGATTTTGAAATAAAACAGATTTGGTGAAAATCGTCTGTGGACGGGTCCGCAGACTGCACGAGGGCGTGCTGACGTGGCAGCAGAATATTTCAGAAATATTCTGATATTCAATAAGTTTTTAGAATATTTTGTATTTTAGAAACCTTATTGTTTAGAAGATATTTTTGATAATGATTACCTAACTAACCGATTTCTAAGTATAATATTTGATAATATTATATTTAGATAAGGTTGCCCTAACTAAATATTAAATATAATATTTATATTATATTTAATATTAAGTTGCCCTAACTGATTTTTAAAAGATATTATATTTACTAATGTTACTATTATCTTTCTATGGCAGGGAGAGATTTTAGGAAGCAAGGGCTAGGGTTTTGGTGATCATATAAATAGGACTTCAATGCTTTCATCAAGACAAGTCGGTCAAGTAGAAAGAGCAAACAAAGTCGTGAGTATCGTTGATTGTTCGAGGCTATATTTCGCTCAAGGGTAGGCGAGTGGTGGACTCCGTATAGCTAGTATACAACAGCGGTATTTGGTAGGACAATTCTGAGTTGATTTGAGTTGCTAGACGTAGGTTTTGTTACAAGTTCCGGGCAGACTTTGGGAGTTTGTTGGCTGTACTAGGTGTAGACAATTGTACTAGGTAAGAACAAAAGCAATCAATAAAGAATTGTCTGAGAAATCCTTTCCGGTCGACTCCGGGAAGGTAGTGGTTTTCACCTGTTAGCAGGTTTCCACTATAATCACGAGTACGCGTACCTACTGTTCACTTTATTATTATTGTTTATTATTTCCGCTGTGCTACTTGATCTTGAGTACACGTTCACACTAGAGGACGTGTTCACAAGTGTCGAGAAGTGAACCAAGCTAACCGTAACGATCCAACAATTGGTATCAGAGCCCGGCTCTAGATTTCTTGTTTAGCTTGCAGGAACAGGTACAATGACGTCTCAGGGAGATTCATTCTGGAAACCGCCTATGCTAAGGCCGGTGAATATGATTGGTGGGCCAGGAGATGGAGCTCACGTTTGCTCTTAGATGGACAAGTATGGAGGGTTATAGAACAAGGACCGTACGTAATTATGACTAAGGATACCCCTCCCGTGGAGAAAAGAGAGAGGACTATAGCGATGCTGATTATAAGGCTCTCGAGAAAAATAACCGTGCTATCAAAATCATTCTCCAAGCATTGTCCGACGCTGACCGCCGAATCTGCATCACTTACAGACTGCTAAGGAGATGTGGATCGCTCTTAAGGACCTGTACTCAGGTAATGTTGATGTTCAAAGGAACAGGATTCCTTGCTGTCTCAAAGGACTATGAGACAGCGGTGCAAGGGAAGAACGAGTCCCTGGAAGATTTTCTGGCTAGATTCAAAGGATATGTTGGACAGCTGCAGTTTCTTGGAGAAATATACCAACCTGGAAGGTCACTCATCAATTCCTCGGAGCACTCAACTCAAAATGGGACAGTATTCTATTGCGTTCCAAGCCCAGAGCGACATTAAGACTATCACTTTAGAGGAACTTGTAGCTCGTCTTCAGAGTAATGCTGGAATACATCAACGGAAGGTTGAAAGAAGAGAGCCGAACAAGTATGAAAAGGACAAGTCCCTGGCTTTGAAGATTGAGAAGGCTATGGAACTAGCTGAATCCGAAGAGATGCCCGAAGTGGAGGACGTCAATCTTGCTATGCTGACCCGTGCTTTAAGTTTAATAAGTTCAGTAAAACAGCAAACAAGAAAGCAGATAAGAGCACTGACAATGGACCTGGAAACTTGCTTCAGATGCGGAAAGCTAGGACATATAGCCAAGAATGCAGAGTAAAGCTCAAGGATGCCATGAAGCCCGAACAGAACAGAAGAGCAATGATCGCAGCTTGGGGAGCATCTGACGAGATACTGGAGGGAATCTGAAGAAAGAATGTCTGATGGCTCATCCTGAGGACGAGTCCCCTAAGGTAAAAATTCCTACTACTGCTAAAGAAAAATATGATCAAATGGCACTTGCTTTGCAGTAATGTTAGATACAATGAGGAATTAGTAGCTGATATTGCCAAACGTGACGAACAAATCCAAGAAATGCAAGAAAACCTTGATGGATGGACGGAGAGATCTAATCGGTTCGAAAAGGAGCTGAAGAAAGGTAAACGGAGGTTATGTGATGGTCATGAGGATGAGATTAGAACATGAAAGACAGTAATGAGACCCTATCACGAGAGAAGAAAGAAAAGGACAGTGAGATTACTGCTCTCAAGGATAGGATCCGTACCTAGAAGCTGACGCGGTCACACTGAACAAAGAGTTGGAGAAAGCTCGATCTGACCTAGAAACCAAGAAGGAAACTTGGCTTGCGGAATACAGAAAAGAGAACTTGAAGCTGACTATAAGAAGAGGTTCCGCAAAGGTATTGGACATGAACCGGTCAAACAAGCTCAGATGTATGCACCAACTCAGAAGAAACAAAGGATAATGGACGTGACCCACCAGCTCAGCCTCATCCATTCCACAGAGACGACGAGCCAGCCTCAGATATGGAAGAATCAGGCCAATAATAGAGGACCATCTCGTATTGACTTCCAGTCCAGAATTGAGACCAGTCCGTACCTGCTGGATACAGCAAGTACGTGTATCTTAAGGAACATACTGTATGCTGGCACTGTGGAAATACTGGCCATTACCTGGTAAGCTGTCCTCAGAAGAAGAAGCTTCTGGAGAGAATGAGGAACTATGGACGGACATATGATGAACCTGTCCCAGCAGAAGAAACAGAAGAAACAGAAGAAACAACTGATCATATCATGGAACTGCTGGAACAGACAGTCTGCTCAGAACAGAGAACCCGTCCATACCCCAGACCAGTTCCTCACCCAGAACCAATCCTCAGACCACTCTAGGTCACCGAGGAGATTACATTCCGAGAGGAAAACCAAGAGCTACACCCAGAAAGAAGATTGATTATCTAGCTCAATCCATTCTGCTGACACTAACATTGTTACTACTTCTGCTGTTTTTACTAAACCCAGTAAGCCCAAGCTTGTCTGGGTTCGTAAAAATTAACTTTTCTCTTGCAGGAAGAAGTGAAGAGCAGTCCCTGGTACATAGACAGCGGTGCGTCTGGACACATGACAGGAAACATGGACTGGTTTACTTCACTTCAGCAACATGTCGGAGGGAACGTGTCCTTCGGCAATAAGTCAGCAGGTGAGATATTCGGAATTGGAAAGGTACGTATTTCTGATAATATTGATATTGAGAATGTTAATCTGTAGACAACTGAAATACGATTTACTTAGTGTCTCTCAGTTATGCCAAAATCATAAGAATAAAGTCACCTTTACTTCTGACGGTTGTGTTGTCAAGTGCATCAAAACTAAGCAGGTGATACTCAGAGGCAGAGGCAGGGTATACAAAGTTGATCCTAACTTTGTACCAGAGGGACAAATCTGTCTGTCCACAATCTCGGACGCGTCCGCACTTTGGCACAAGAGATTTGGACATGCAAATCAGAGGCTACTGTCCACGCTCTTCAAGAAAGATCTGGTAAGAGGACTGCCAAAGATTGATGACAACCTCCACTCCGTTTGCAGTGCGTGTTCGATGGGTAAGCAACTCGCACATCATTCAAATCGAAAGCTAAGGTAAGCACTACTAGACCATTGGAACTTTCATATGGATATATGTGGTCCAATGCGCACTAGGAGTCGCGGAGGTAACAGATTTGTGTTGGTTATTGTTGATGATTACTCTCGTTATACTTGGGTTATATTTATTCAATCTAAAGATGAAGTTTTTGCAGAGTTTGAATCATGGCTAACCACTACTGAAAACCTACTGGACACGTCCTTAGTCTCTATCGTACTGACCATGGGACTGAGTTTGAAAATTCTCAGTTCCTAACTTTATGCAGGGAAAGAGGCATCACCCACAACTTCTCAGCACCACGTACACCACAGCAGAACGGTGTAGTGGAAAGAAAGAACGAACGCTTGAAGACATGACCAGAACTCTACTCATATCCAGTGGTCTGCCTAAGAACTTCTGGGGGGAAGCGCTGAACGCATCATGCTATGTTCTGAACAGAGTTTATCTGCGCAAAGGACTGGAAAAGACCCCGTATGAGTTGCTGAGAGGAAGGAAACCGAACGTGTCCCATCTAAGGGTTTTCGGATGTAAGGTATACATCCACAACAACGGGAAAGACAATCTGGGAAGTTCGATCCAAGGAGTGATGAAGGTACATTTGTGGGATACTCTCTCAGAGTCGAGCTTACAAAGTGTACAATCTGCGTCTGAGAAAGATTGAAGAGAGTATTCACGTTGTCTTCGATGAGGAAGTCATGGGAGGCAGTATGATTAAGGACGGAGATCACACTCCATTGGAATTTGAGGATGACTTCAGACTTGCTGCATGGGATCCTGAGATAGGCCTTAATGAAGAATGCAGAACCTGAGAATCAGCCAGAGGATCCGGACAGTCGCAGGGGGAACACCAGTTGAGAACCAGGAGCAGATTGAGCAGGAAGGTGTCCCTGACGATGTCCCTGATGCAGCAGAAGAAGACGAACTTCCCAACGACCTCAACTAGAAGTAATTCCCAGAAGAAGTCTCGAACTAGAACACCCTCAACCGTCTGGAGGATTATGAGGTGTTCTGGGCAAAGGACGAGTCCCCAACCGATGATCACAGGGCTTCTGAACTCTCACCTTTATTAAATGAAGTAGATCACTTTTGTGCGTTTAATGCTTTTGTTTCCCTTGCAGAGCCAAAGAAGGTTTCAGATGCGCTCAAGGACCCACAATGGGTCAGTGCTATGCAAGAGGAACTTCATCAGTTCGAGAGGAAGTGTGGAGGCTCGTACCTCGTCCGGAGGGTCGGAAGATCATAGGAACAAAGTGGGTGTTCCGTAACAAGCTGGACGATCAGGGAAACGTGGTGAGAAACAAAGCCAGGCTAGTGGTCAAAGGGTACAACCAACAAGAAGGAATCGACTATGACGAGACCTTTGCCCCCGTAGCCAGGTTAGAAGCAATCAGACTGTTAATAGCTTATTCTACTCACCATAATTTCAGGTTACAACAAATGGACGTGAAGACGGCATTCCTCAATGGAGTCCTGAAGGAAGAAGTATACGTAGAGCAGACTCCCGGCTTTGAGGACCCGTCCAAACCTGACCATGTGTTGTGCTGGATAAAGCCCTGTATGGATTGAAGCAGGCACCCCGTGCCTGGTACGAGAGGCTTTCCCAGTTTCTCATGTCACATGGCTACGTAAGAGGTTTGGTAGATCAAACTTTGTTTTTACTCAGAGAAGGAAAGCATGTTTTAGTAGTTCAGATTTATGTTGATGATATTATCTTTGGTTCTACTAATGATGCTTTAGTTAAGAAGTTTACAGATCTAATGTCCAGCGAATTCGAGATGAGTATGATGGGTGAACTGAAGTTCTTTCTAGGACTTCAGGTTTCACAAGAAAAGAATGGTACTCGAATTCATCAGCAAAAATACCTCAGGGAAATGATCAAGAAGTTCGGACTAGAGTCAGCCAAGCCTATGGCGACCCCCATCTCACCGAACGAGTCCTTAGGAAAGGACGAGTCCTCACCAGAAGTAGATCAGACTCTCTACAGAGGGATGATCGGGTCTCTTCTGTACATAACTGCTAGTAGACCTGATATTATGTTTAGTGTATGTCTTTGTGCTCGATTTCAGGCAAACCCCCGTGAGACACATCTGAAAGCAGTTAAGAGGATCTTGAAGTATTTGAAGGGAACTGAGGATCTTCCCTGTGGTATCCCAAAGGAGGTAGTCTTGACTTAGTTGGTTATACTGACGCTGATTTTGCAGGTAATAAAGTTGATAGAAAGTCTACCTCCGGCATGGCTCAATTTCTGGGTTCTAGTCTTGTTTCTTGGGGATCAAAGAAACAGAATGCGTGTCCCTGTCCACTGCCGAGCCGAGTACATTGCAGCTGCTGCTGTACTCAGCTCATATGGTTGAAACAACAATTGCGCGACTACGGTATTTCTGTATCTCAAATGCCATCTATTGTGATAATACCAGTGCAATTAATATTTCTAAGAACCCTGTTCAACATTCACGTACTAAGCATGTAGAGATAAAATATCATTTCTTGCGTGATTCTGTTGAAAAGAAAATAATAACCATGGAGTTTTGTAGAACAGAAGAACAAATTGCTGACATTTTTACTAAGGCGCTGAATCGTGAACCTTCGAGAGGCTACGGATGGAGCTAGGTATGGTCTCCTTCTCTAATTAATTGCCTATCCGTACTGAACTCGATGACTGGCTATGAATTGAGTGGTGTAATATGCAAGGTCAGTCGTTCATAATGTAAAATGTCTTCTGTTTATTCTGTTCATTGTGTGTGCCTGAGGACGTGTACCATGTTGAGTACTGGAACCATAGATACTAACGATTAATTGTTAAAGGCATATTGAGCATTTTCTTCGCAGCCCAAAGAACCCCTTCGGATATGTAGTACCCACATTACAAGCCTAATATGATGAAGGGAGTTCACAGCCAACCTTAGCCAACTCATAGTTGCTACTCCTATGAGCCCTTTGATCAAATATTTCTGGAGTAGTCCCTATGAGGTACAATTACAATTTTCTGATATATGGTTGTGTGTCTGCTTTTTCGTGTGTGTTGCTTTTATTTTTACCATTTGGGTACCCGTCCGCAACACACCACCCCCTTGAAAGAATCAGAAAATCTGCTAAGTATTTTGGCGGGAAAATTGGGACGTTTTTGGCGTGAATCTCAGATTGGGCATAGCGAATGCGCAGACAGGACGAGTTCAGTGGTGCTTCAAATTCGATCATCAGTATTTAATGCAAGAAAGCCATGATAGAGGTAATTGTTTGGAAACTGGTTGATATTCTTGAGAGAAGTTTGACAATTTTTGGTACTACTCGGGGACATGGTTAGAAGAAGATAAATAAAAAAAAAAAAAACTTCTTCAACCAAGAACCCGAATTGTCAAGTGCCACATCAAAGGATCAAGAGAAACATGGCTAGTTATTCGTCATCATAGAACGGCTATTGGAAACACATGGAATGTGTGCCGAGGGGAAAGAGATCTGCTGCACAGGACATGGACGAGGCCACCATCAGTAAGATGAGCTCAAGTATGCTCCGGACCAAGGATGGGTCCGTGATCAGGCAGAATCGTCCGTCGCTGCAGAAGCTGCATGGATAAGTTCCTGTCCGCTGTTAAGGACGGGTTCATAGAGCTGACAGAGAGGGTGGAAGAAATGGAACGCACTATGAGAGACATCTGTCAAAGGGTGACAGAAGCTCAGACCACCAGGCAGGCAGCTTGCAAACATTTGGCGTTTGGTCCGCCAGTTGGTTCGCGACAAGGACGCTTCCAGTGCTCCCTCAGATGCTTAGCAGATCTGATTCAGCCCCTCCTTGAAAACCCTACCACATCAATCCCATTTTTGTTTTTCTTGTTCTGCTCTCTGTGCTTTTAATTTTGAATTGTTAATGTCTGTCTACCGTGCTTGCGTGCCACTTCGTTTGGCAGCCCTTTGAATTGAATAAATGGGATTGTTTTGCTTATGTGCTATTGGCTTTGTTTATTACTCACATTCTTTTTGATGATGCCAAAAGGGGGAAGGTAGACAGGAAAAGCATTAACTGAGGGGGAACTTGTACTTAGTGACTGACGGTGTCACTGAGGGGGAACAGATTCAAGCTTTAGCGAATCTGTTCACAATGGGTTATTGATGTTCGTATTAATATTGCTGGGTTATTAATACTGTTGGGATATATTTTTGGGATAGGAGTTAGTATAACTCTGACTTTTGGGATGCATGTTTAGTTTAGGAATTTATTCTTATAACTGAAACATGCATATGCTGCCTATGCTTACACTTCTGTTTACATTGTGAACTTTTCCTGTCTAACGAAGAAGTGTTTGTCAACATCAAAAAGGGGGAATTTGTTGGGGACGTGTTCCTTGACACGGACGTGTCCTTAACACGTTCTCAGTTTTGATGTTGAAAACACTTAGCTAACATTCCATGACAATGCAGGATTAGGAAATATGCAGATTTGGAAATAAAACAGATTTGGTAAAATCGTCTGTGGACGGGTCCGCAGACTGCACGAGGGCGTGCTGACGTGGCAGCAGAATATTTCAGAAATATTCTGATATTCAATAAGTTTTTAGAATATTTTGTATTTTAGAAACTTATTGTTTAGAAGATATTTTTGATAATGATTACCTAACTAACCGATTTCTAAGTATAATATTTGATATATTATATTTAGATAAGGTTGCCCTAACTTTTAAATATAATATTTATATTATATTTAATATTAAGTTGCCCTAACTGATTTTTAAAAGATATTATATTTACTAATGTTACTATTATCTTTCTATGGCAGGGAGAGATTTTAGGAAGCAAGGGCTAGGGTTTTTGGTGATCATATAAATAGGACTTCAATGCTTTCATCAAGACAAGTCGGTCAATAGAAAGAGCAAACAAAGTCGTGAGTATCGTTGGTTGTTCGAGGCTATATTTCGCTCAAGGGTAGGCGAGTGGTGGACTCCGTATAGCTAGTATACAACAGCGGTATTGGTAGGACAATTCTGAGTTGATTTGAGTTGCTAGACGTAGGGTTGTTACAACTGAGTTCCGGGCAGACTTTGGGAGTTTGTTGGCTGTACTAGGTGTAGACAATTGTACTAGGTAAGAACAAAAGTAATCAATAAAGAATTGTCTGAGAAATCCTTTCCGGTCGACTCCGGAGAAGGTAGTGGTTTTCACCTGTTAGCAGAGGTTTCCACTATAATCACGAGTACGCGTACCTACTGTTCACTTTATTATTATTGTTTATTATTTCCGCTGTGCTACTTGATCTTGAGTACACGTTCACACTAGAGGACGTGTTCACAAGTGTCGAGAAGTGAACCAAGCTAACCGTAACGATCCAACATATGTTCTCTTCCTAAGTTAACATCAGTTACATATTCATCTTTCCTGAATAATTGCTCTTTTGTACACTTGTTGACAGGAACCTTTTACCTTACACGCGGTGCAGTGAGAGTTTTTATTTTATGACTTATAAGTTTATACATTTCCGGTTACGTACACTGGCCTCACTTTTACGACGGAAAAAGCATATGACATACATAAATCCATCGAAACAAGTTTCTTAGAACATTGGACAACACAAACTTTTCACCCTTAATTTTTCCTATCATTAATTGGCCCGATGCGCATTGCATCTCAAGGCTAGTTGCTCGGGGATTTATGATACTGTTTTGGACTAGTATTGCACCTAACGACATCATCGTGGTTGTTCTCAGGTACGTACAGTGACCCAAAATTGGTTAGTAGATATCGAATGAAGCCATTAAGCATTGAAGTCGATATTGTCATTTCAATCAGCTACTCCAAAAGATATCTTTTCAACTGCCTGTCCGTAATGGACCATAAACTTTTTGAATCTGAATTCTAGGATGGAGAGCTGGTGTTTAACTACTTCCATACAAACATGATTCTGTGATTGTGAAGATGAACTAGTTATTCTTTATTTAACTTTTTTTTGTGAATATATGTTTTAACATTGATTTTAGTTAAAAGGTGCAACGCTTTTCCAAGTGGGCATCAAGTTGCCAACTCTATGTATTCAATTCATTTCGAAAAAGATGGGTATTGGCCTTATTAGGCAGCTGTACATTCACATCAATGTAGTAACTGTCTGACTTAAAAACCCACATTTTTCATGTCACATTCTCATTTAATCACATTAACAACATCCAAATTCCACACTTGGATTTAGTACACAGGCGGTAGACGACCAATCAGGTCATTACCTACATGTTACTCCCTCCGCGCCACATATTAGTTTAAAAGCATAAGTTTCACGGGTTTTAAGAAACGAAAAAGTAGCTAATGTATGATTGTGAATGAGTTGGTTTATATAAATATGAATAAAAAAGATAAAATATGTGCTTGAGAATGATTAAAATAGACAACATTAAGGGATACCCAAAAAGAACGTGGACAAATATTAAAAGACAGAGAGTACTAGTTATAATATTCTGACTGTATTGATTAAATATATACTTAATCTATTTACGGAATTATTAAAAAAACCGGAATATTATTGATATAAATAATTTGGCTTCAAGTAACCATTAATAACAAGTATTGCGCTTTATAATTACAAATTATCTAAGAAATGGTACATGTCCTCCACCGGAGGCAACTGAGATATCATCCTCTCAAAGTCTCTGAATGACGAAAGTTTATCTAATGCTGGAGCTCTAGGAGGTGCTGCACAACGGAAACCTTCGAGTAACTCAGGCGCATAAGATGGCCGAATCAAATCTTTCGGAGCCACTGAACAGACCGGTGAGTCCAAGTCCAGGGCTTGAAGAGACGAGTCTTTACCGGTGAGTCTTTGAACCACAGACTTGAAACTTATTGCATCAGTGCTGATATATTGGGTCTCGATGAAAACGACTTTCAGTTGATCTCTTTGGTGAATGCTGCCCATCGTGGAAAAATAAACAGAACACTGTATGAATGAATATATGCACACTTGAGGGTAATGAGAATTCTTGGATGATTGATAGATCACTCGAGAACTGAACGTATAAATTTATATGGCGAAAAAGCGAGCGCGCATTTATGAGTGTGCTAGAGGACACTCAAAAACACAAACAAGTGGACATATGAATGGAGTTAAATGTCGACTAGGACTGGCAGACAGTTTAACTAGCAGTCTTAGAAGACTTGGTGTATGAGTCCACGAAGACTTGGTGCAGTTTCAAGTTTCAACGCGGACAAACATATTCAGTAAATTGACTCGAAAACATTTTCTGATGATACTCAAAGGAGTCAACAAATGTGAATGAGGCAAGCTTGATCCATAGCTATTACCAGCAAGATATAAAAACTGTGAAGACTTGATTAGTGCAGCATCAGTTCAAAAAAAATATGGCAGATCAAGTTCACACGGACAAGTGAACTGAAACTAAAAGACAATGGATTCATGATCAAAGGACTGATGAATGATGTTACGTGATCAAGTGGGGGAGCTAACAGTACCTTATGATTAATGTTAAGGTACAATAATGAGAGTGAAAGTACCTTATGGCTACTGCATACCTTAGCTAGCGAATTTAGTTCATCCGTTGTGATGTAGATGCAGTAACAGTTAGAACTTAAATTATCAGAGTTGCACTGCAGAAACATATAAGATTTAGATGTAGATGAAGAATAGTTTTTAACCTTATCAGAATTATTAATGTGCTAGTGATCTTTAACCATATTCCTTAATTGATGTCTTATAATTTGCTAGTCTAGTGCTAACGTAGACAAATTAAGATTTATAACAAATCAAGTGGGGCATCATTATAAGTGAACTCGACTTAATTGACATTCGTTAGTGAGCATATCTCCTTAGTATTCTCTTACTTTAAATTTAATTTTGTACTCCTGAAATACTTGCACAACATGTGATATATGTACGTACTTTGAATACATACATAATCACCCAAAATGTAACGTGTATCACAAGTTCTAATAAGAAAAATCTTTACTATCACTAAAGTTGTTATTTTGGAATATTGAGTTTGACACTGACTTACATTCTTAATATCATGATGGAGAGTGAAATCAAATCTCTCCCTCAAAACTCAATATCCTCAAACATATGACATTTCTCTCGCATGATATTTGTCATAATTGTTCATTAAAACACCCAAAGTGTTGTGCATTTATACTTCTTAAAATAGAATAAACTTAATAACATGCTCATCAAATATTTAAAAGAAGATTTTGACATTCCAAGATATCGGTACAACGTTAATAGCCCATCTTTGGACTATGGTATTAACTGTAAGTGATATCTGGTTGTAGTGGTCAAACATTGACGATAAGGAATGTCAAATAGCAAACCATCCATCACACATTTATCACCACCTATACTCAATAGCGACATTGAATGCTGATGTGCTTTGGCTTAAGTTAACATCTATGGAAACTACTCAGTAGTCCAAACAATCCATATAAAGAAATCTCCACGGATACGCCACTTTGGTGGTCAAGTATTCACTTTAATTAAAATATCTAGAGAGTTGACTTAAGGGCTGAACGTCAAATCTTGCAATTAAATCTTTATATGTTAGTTCCTAAGCTTTATGGTTACCTAATAGTACAAATTAACTGAAGTCAATTTGAACAGACCAAATGAACCAAAATAATTGAATTTGTTTAATAAATCCTTAATTAGACAAATCAAATCATCAAAATGAACCAACATATCTTAAACCAAAATTGAACCGATCAGGTTCCCTAAAGCCTAATCCAAAAGAGGAATGAACTGAATTAGTCCAAAAGGAACAAAATCAATTCGATTTGAATTAAATCGAATGGTTCGGATGGAGCGTATTTATATGATCCATTAAATCACAAATTCCCATCACTTGATTACATATTCCCATATATTATTTTACTTTTTGTGAATAATTTATGTTATAGATGTATCAAGAACGTTTTGACAAATCGGCGCAATTACAAGTCAACAAAAACAAGCGAGGATCTGATTTTTACCAAACCACGGAGGGGTATTGAATTATAAACCGCAGAGGCTTCTGAATTAATGGATATTCTTCACCCTCCGCGGAAGGAAATACTTAAGGGTCCACAGAAGGACATTGACGCGGAGGGTATTGAATTATGAAGCGCGGAGGGTATTACATTTCCCTAAATTATTCACCCTCCGCGGTAGTAAATCCTTCAGGGTCCGCGGCAGTTCCAGATTTAGCAAATTGCATTTATCACCAACTTTGGAAATGGGGAAGGACTAAATACGAGGCTCATGGGAATGTGACGAGATATTTGGACATTTATGATGAAAATGCAATATAAAAGGAGGGGACAACTAGGGCTGCAAATGAGTCGAGTCGAGTATTGGGTTGCTCAAGCTCGTCTCGTTTAATTTTGACGAGATCGAGTTCGAGTTCGAGCCGAGTTTTTATCGAGTATTAAAAATCGTGTTCATACTCGTCTCGTTTAATTTTGACGAGTTCGAGCCGAGTTCGAGTTCTTATCGAGTATTTCAAAAAGTAATATATATAATACAAATACATAAATTTGAGTATTAAATGAATTCTAAACAATTATAAATATTTTTAAACAAATTAATTATATAAATATAAAACAATTTAAACAAACTATCATTATACTTATTATAAATATCATATTCATATTCGAGTTATAAATGAGTATTTATTGAGTATTTGTCGAGTTTTTATCGAGCATCTATTCGAGTTGTTCACAAACATAAACGAGTCGAGTATGACATTGTTCAAGCTCGGCTCGTTTATTAAACGAGTTTCATAATTTTGTTCATACTCAACTCATTTATTATCGAACGAGTATTGACCGAGCTCTTATCGAGTCGGTCATCGAGTAATTATCGAGTGTATCGTCTCACTTGCAGCCCTAGGGATAACAAGCTACCAAAACCACAATTCATTCTAACAAAGTTCACTCTACGCTACACACATTCTCTACATTATATTACACCATTTTGGAGATCTCTTGCAAGCTTGGATATTCTGGGTTTACATCTCCTAGAAGGATAATAAAGAAGAACTATTCATTTCCTTCTTAACTATCTCATTTCTTCTCCCCCTAAGTTGGAAATATATTTTTTTTCAATTTAACAATCATAATATCGAGTTCCAAACTAATTCGCTCTTGATATTAGATGATTGGTGAGGACTCAAACCCCACATAATTTCCAAAGGTCGTAAATTAAAGATATTGGAGGAGGAATGTGAACATTCATTGCACATACATATCAAATTCTCTTCTAGAGACACATGTGGAAAATATTTATTTTATGGTCGATATGAATCAAGTAAAATCACTGGAGCCAACCCGGGTTCGATTCATGATGGGGGTAGGACAGGGGTTCTGCGGGGTACGGTAGAGAGAATAATTTAATTTGCTTGAGAATGGGGATTGTCCATTCGTTGACCAATTTTAAAAATAAAAAAAATGAATCAAGTTAAATTCTTAATTTTGAAGATGCATTTTTCAAAATCTAAGGAAGTTAACTTGATTATATGAGTAATATTTATAAGATATGTTCGCAATATTCATGACTCCACTGGATCATTTTGCGATGTTGTATGAAATACTAAGACTCGTCCAACCAAATGAAAAACTCTAATAAACACTTCTAGCCAAATTATTTAATTAGCTTAACTAGATAATTAGTTCACATTTTTTATTCCTTCGAGGAACATAAGATATTTTTCTTTTAATTTTATTATAAATGGTCCATCTAAATTGTCAAGTTTACAGGCCACTCATGCCGAGTCACCATTTGGAAAGAACTGCGGGTTCTGAAGTGAGTATTCATGTGAACTTTCAACTCAAACTCGCCACAAAGAAAGATATTCTATCAACTAACTTCCGATCAGTGATATCAAATAGAAGCATCTAATTTCTTATTTAACATGATGCATTTATGACTGATTATCTCATTTTCACTCTCTTTAGGGAGTAATGTATTACTTACAAGGATTTTAAGGTGTACATATTACTCTTCAGGAATAAACTGTATTTTACATATTTACCCGTCGAAATAATATATTTATATTCATCCATTTTGTGAGATAAACATTCACTCTTCTGGAGTGATGACCAAATTACTCTCAGGAAATAATATTTTACATTTATCTACTTGTAAGATAATACATTCCCTCTTCAAGAGTATATAACTTTCACTTAAAATCACAAGATAATATAAACATAAAAACATTTAACAAAATTACAACCTTGTTTATGTATATATGGAAAATATTAAATTATACAATCTTGTTTATGTAAATATGGAAAATATTAAATTACTTTGTTGCTTTCAACATTAATAAAATATACTCACTTCTAGAGGCAATACTTTAATCTTTATCTCTTTTATCTATTCAGGAGTGAAATATACATACATACATACATACATACATACATACATACATACATACATACATACATACATACATACATACATACATACATACATACATACATACATAAATACATACATACATACATACATACATACATAAATACATACATACATACATACATACATACATACATACATACATACATACATACATACATACATACATACATACATACTCTTCAGGAATCAATTTCGATATACATCTCTTTGAGGAATACTTTTGTATCGATTTAAAATAGATCCTCGTCCTTTGTATTAAGAATGAAAAATAGTGCAACATATATCCACTCTAGGAGATACATAAGAATAAGTGTACATGCATTTTCTTCTGTTAATACATGTATACAATTTTATTTCGAATCGTATGCACAAAAATAATATATATGTCTAATTCAGGAGAACATATACATATAAAATAATTTGATTCAATTTTGAAGATGAAACACTTGTTGTATTATATATCACTTAAGGAAGATTAACTAAAAAATAAATTAAATCATATACATATTTGTATTTGTGTCACTTTAAATATATTAATAATTATACTTCAAAAAAATCAATAAATAAACATGTATAAACTTCAGTTTTGCATGTTTAGTATTCCACTTCAGATGAATTGAAAGATATATCAAATGCATCAAACATAATCACTTCAGGTGTTACATTTGCATAATTCATTTTTATGTCTCATGTGCATGATTCCACTTCAGTAAAATCGGAAATTAAATATGAGCATCCTTCCACTTCCAGGGAATTGGATAGATTAACTACTTGTGGTGTAACACATGCATTTGATTTCACATTTTGAGAAATCAAGAGACAAAAATGTGAATCATTGCACTACATGAAAGTTAATGGTGGTTCCGCTTCCAAGGAATCAATCCTAACAAAAGTAAGAATGATATTTATATAATGATTTCACTTCCGGTAAATCAAACTTTATAATATTGGTATTTCTTTATGACTAGACTCTACCACAGGGGAATCAAGTCACTCACCAATTACTTATATTCATAGTACTTCCAGTACTAAATGTTTTATTTATTTATTTCACTTTGGAGGAATTATTTCATAAAATATGATTCCACTTCGAGGGAATCAAATCTTAAAAAAATAGTAAATTTCTAATCAACGATTCCACTTCAGGGGAATCAACTTACAAAGTTACATATATATGTAATTCAACTTCAGGTGAATAAAAACAAAAAAGAACTTCATTTACATATGGTTGCAAATTTGGGGGTCAAAGAGTTTTAGAAAACGCTCTTGGTGGAAAAAAATGTGAATGAAAGATCCCACTGAATTGAATTGGGTCCATGAATCTAAGAAAGAGTGAGAATTCTTGATCTCTCTCAATATCTCTCTCAATTCGAAAATCCAGGATTTGAATTGATGCCCCTCACCGATTCCTCCTAAATTTCATTGATTTATCCTAAAGATTTCATTTCAATTGGAATTTGGTTATTCACCATGTACGAAGATCCCCGCTAAGCATCCATGGCTGAATGGTTAAAGCGCCCAACTCATAATTGGCAAATTCGTAGGTTCAATTCCTACTGGATGCACGCCAATGGGACCCTCCAATAAGTCACTCAACTTCAGGTGAATCAAAGAATGCTTAAATTTTTAATCGTGGGTCAAATTTCCATACAAAATCAACATGTAATAGTGATGAAAAATTGAGTTATGAATCATTATCAATATCTTACCATTACCTCTTACTTAGAGCAACTCGTGTTGATAACGTGTTATAATATGAACAAACCAAGTTGTTTAAATTGAGAGGATAATGGAGACATGTATGATTGAGGCGAAGTAGGGAGCATTTTCATTCATTTTATTTTTACATCCAACAATGACGTGGTTGTTTTTTTATTAAGGGTGATTAAATTCATGATTATTGTCATTACGAAACAATACAGAAATTGAGGATTGTATATATAGGGATTGATTTCGTTTTGGAGGGAACCATTAAGTTAGAGGGACCGCAAATGAATGGTAAATAGATCGTAAATGAAAATAGACGACTTTCTGCATTTAACTAAATAGTTGGTATTTGAATTAAGCTTAACGGATGGATAGCGGATGATAAACAAGTACAGATGAAATTGACACTTATAGCCTCGCGAGGAGTGTCTAAGGGCATTTGCATCAATCAAGGGCGTGCAAGACTCAAGGGCGGAGCTACATTATTAAGATAGGGGTCAAATGACCCCATTAAATATGTGATTAAACATGCAACTTACTTACTTAAATGAACTTTGACCCGTTTAAAATTGTAAACTGACCCGTTGATCATCAAAATACAACATGAGATAATAATAATAGTATAAAAATATCTACAAAGATTCAAATGACAAAATTAAGGAATGTACTCGTTAAATTTAGTATCTTAACAAATGATAGCTATCTAAATTAACAAACAAAAATTTAATCATCCTGATTTTAGTAAGGTATATCGGAAGGTTTAAAATCAAAGAGACGGTAAATTTATAGTTTTCGGATGTTGTATTTGCAAAAACATTCGGATATTTATTCATTTGTATTCTATTTAAGTTTCATTTGATATTGTGTTGAATAATCATGCAAAAATATTCTGTCAGCAATTTTTCCTACGAACATAAATAATAATTTTCTAGGAGAAGGTTGACAGCGCGTCGTTGTGCACTGCAAATCTAAATTTATATTCCTACCAAAAGCTAGTGTAGCAGTAAGTAGGGTCGAACCCAAGGGAAAGTAATCTAGTGTCAGAGTTAATCTACTAGCTAATCCTACTCCTATCAGGGGGTTTTGTGAGTGTTTGTAACTACAACTAAATATACTAATAAAAGAAAATACAGTTCAGGGAATCTCGTTACAACCTGTAATCATAGACCAGACATGCATCAATTTAGTAAATTATAATTGTTCTAATTAGATAGTCCCGCTAGGGTTGTTACCTAATTCTAGTTCTATCTTCTATTACCCGCTAGAGTCTCAAGAAGATGTAACAATTACCTAATCAAACTACCACAATAGCTCCACCGCTAGGCTTTGCTACTATGACAATCCAATTAAATATCATGCAATTGATATAAACCTAATTTCACCGCTAGGCTAGGTCAAGCAAATAACAAAGCATGCAATACATAACAAGAACAGAATTCACTAAATTAAAACATGCTATTCAATGGACTCATACAAAGTTGCAACTAAATTCCCCAAACTGGGAATTAGCTACTACTACAAAACATTAATCTAAAATTGAGTTTGAAGAGGAAAACTTTGCTTGTGGCCGTCCAGGCTCTCTTTGAATTAGGGTTAACACCCTATTTATAATGTAGCTGAGATGTCGAATTGGGCTGGGCCAGACAGATCCGCGGACCCTTAAGAAATTATTCCCGCGGACCCTTAAGGATTTAATTAATTCTTCAGCGTCCGCGTAAATAAACTCTTCAGCGTCCATGGCTGACGTCAGCATGATGTCATCCAGCTCCTTTCTTCATCTTCTTGATCCGAATTCGCCTAAAATGCTCCATTAGCGTGTAAAAGCTCTCTTGCAGTCATAATATGCCTGAAATGCAAAACATTACGAAAATGTAATATTTCACAAACAAAACATATACAAATAGATGGAAATAAGACAATGATGGATCGTATAAATACGCTCCATCAAAGGTTCAAGGAGGACCAATAAATTTATGTGAGACATAAGAACACCATCTCAACTGTTGATTTCTATTAATCTAATGATTAATATTAATAACCGTCTAATCTTCTATTATTCAAAATTTAAATCGAACTTTAAATATTTATATTTATATTAATTTTTTTATCATTTATACATAGTGTGGGTATCAGACTCTACAAGAAGAAGTCAAACTTAACAAACAACAACTTGAAGAAAACAAAGAAGCTCTTGTGATAACAGGAGAGGAGCATGCTCAAGAACGCGAAACTTCTGAAGCATTTAAAAAAATATATGACAGCTAAATGGAATTCTTCCGCGACACATTTCGGCATCATGCCTCTTGTTGAAAAATTATCATTGCAACTTTATGGATTGTAACCTGGGTTTGGTTCTGGTACAAACCTTATTTAAAATAAAAACTTAGAACCAATATGAATCACACGATCAAACAATTCAATGGATGTGATTAATGACATTATTAATATGGTAATTACTATCATCAATCAATATGAGGGGCACACTTGTCAATTCAATTTTTATAATTGATTATTAATGATTTATTGAAAGTGCATTAATATATAAAAAGTGCATTACAATATTTTTGTAAAAGTGCATTAAAATATTTTTTAAAAGTGCGTTAAAAGTTTTTAAAAAAGTGCATTACAATGTCTGCATATTAAAATTTTATTAATTTTCTTTTAAATTTTGATGTATTTTTGAAATTTCTAGTGATGCATTTTTTACTATAATTTTTTAAATAATTGATGCACTTTTAGAGTATTTAGTGATGCACTTTTTATTATAATTTTAAAAAAGATTGATGCACTTTTAAAGTATTTAGTGATGCACTTTTTATATTCACTAATTTAAAAAAATTTAAAAAAATTATATAAACTAATTTTTTTATGCAATTTGAATCAATCCATTTATTAATTATATTGATATGAAATGACAAGTGTGCCCTTTTAATACGAAAAATGATTAATATTTAATTAATGAAATCATCAATCCAAACCATTTAATTCTTAGATCTTAAGGCTCACATTAGTTCTAAGTTTTCATTTTAAAATAGGTTCTCATTTGAACATTTCCCTTGTAACCCTATAACTTAAATATAGGTTTAGGTTTATGTAACCCAAACTTTGGAATTTTGATGTATCTGGTTTAATGTTTCATGAGATAATATGTTGCAAGCAATTGTTGCATATAGCCTATTTTACTGTAAGTACGTTGTTTTAGTAAATGTTGCATAAGCTAAAAATGAATGTGACCTACTTACTTATGCTACATATAGCACGTTACACTGAATAAATATTAAGTCAAAAGCGCGGTGTTGCAAATGAAAATATTTAAGACAACTTACAGTATTGCACCGATTTGTTGCAAAAGTTATGCAACATACTTCGTCAGTATATTGCTCGACTTAAGCAACATGTCTCATGATACATATTCAATTGCAACATACTTGTAACATATTTTCACTCCTTTACAACATGTTTGGTCGTGTTACAAAATTATGAAAATGGCGAAGTAAATGGATCAAATTGATGGATTTTACACGGATGACGGATCAATTGAATTATAAGGATGCACTCTTTTTAATTGGAAAAATTAAAATGCATCATGTATTTGGTCTTTCATGATCGTAATAAGGGGAGGGATCATATTTTGGGCTGACTACACTTCTAGCAAAATATAAAAAATTTACTTGAAGATTATTTAATATTAGATAATATTAAGGAATATAATTTAATATAAATAATAATACTAATACGAACTGTTATTTATTCATTTTTTCAGCACAATATATTATAGGATGATTCTATTTTAGTGGACATTTTAGTATCACAATATATTTTATTATTTAAGTAACTTTTTAACTCAACATGTGATATGAAGGTAGTAGTATAATGACTACACATAGGGTTTTGCACTCAATAACTTTAAAAATATATAGGTTTACGTTTGATACTTTAATAGCACAATATCTCGATAGGATACATAAAAAGGTCTCTGAACAAAAGCAATCTCATTTGAGAAAGTAAGACAAAGTTACATTTTGTTGTTTTTGATGTTGAAAAATAGTTTGAATAGCAATATTGATTTGTAGTAGGATAATATCTTTGACCAATTGCCAGACATTTTTATTGCAACAAGCACACATTATAAATGATAACCCACACTTCATGGCTATTTGTTGGGAATTATGTGTATGCAAACATGATGGAGTCATGAACCTTAAAAACACAATAGGAATGAAGTTTTTCAACTTAGTTTTGGAGTGTGATAATCTTGGAGTGTGATAATCTACTAATTAAAATTTTATCCATGTTGAAGTAGATGAACATGACGAGAAATTTGAAGTTGTGAATGTGTAAGTGCCATTTGATTTGCCATTTTTTGTTTGTTCTCCCCAGCTAATCAATATATGTGTTTTTTGTGAAGTTTTATTGTGACGATTGTAATACTTACTCTGGAATGCATTATTTGGCACTAGATGCTGTGTTTTTTAATATGAACGACGATATATTAAATAATGTGGTAAGATCATTTGGAGTTCACTGTTTTTAAAATTGATAAATATATGAAGGCAATTTGACTTATGTTGAATTGATTCTTAGATTTCCCCTTTGAGGAAAGAACGACTCTTACCCTTAAGTAGGTAACAACTATTAAAGTAATGTCGGATACCCATTACAGAAGACAACTCTTAATTGTACATGTTTCGAAAAGAATCATTCTACCTGCAAATACAACTAGTGAATAAATTTTTACTTTTTTATAGGGATGCACAACCGGTCCGGACCAGACCGGTAGACCGGAAAATTGGGAAAATAAGGACCGTAGACCGGACCGGACCGGGACCGTTTCGGTCCGGTCCAATTACGGTCCGGTCCGGGTTTGGACCGTAAACCCGTAAATATTATTATTATTTAATTTTAAATTAAAAAAATTAATTTAAAAATCTGAATATTATATATTTTAAATTTTATGTATGTTTTATTTAATTGTTTGAATATTTTTGGTAATATATATGTCTAATTTATTAATTTTTGATGATTAATTTCTATTTTAAATAATATATTTTAAATATTTTATTATTTTATATTTATTTAATTTATATTACGGTCCGGACCGGACCGTAAATTTCTTGGACCGGACCGGACCGTACATTTCTTGGACCGGACCAGACCGGAACGTAACCCGTAATTTTCAAAAATCGTGGACCGTAGACCGGACCGTATTTGGACCGGGACCGAACCGGACCGTAAATTTACGGTCGGTCCGGTCGGGGTTTACGGTCCGGTTCTTATTTGTGCATCCCTACTTTTTTATCCCTTTTGAATATATCATGATTGGAAATCATTAGAGACATAATAAATGAATGATCCTACAAATATGTATTATCTTGATTTTCATAAGTACAAATGAACTTAGGATTTCTGTTGTAGAACAAATGAAAAAACAACAAAATTTGTTGTCGTATTGTTTTTCTTGGTGTTGTTAAATATTCACTACTTGCATCGACTGTTGTTGTAAGTTATGCAACTGGTTTAGGTTAGTAACTACATGTTTGTCGCGTAAACCACTAAATGCAATGCGTGCCTACTATCCCATTAAGTTTTGTCACTTTAGATTCTTAACGCCACATAAGTTATATCGTAATTATATAAGTTTGTTTACAAGATTCGAATGCATCCGATAGTCATTGCACATTGACATCCATCAAGATTATGTTGAAGAATCATGTAGCTAGTACACATTTATCAAAGAGTCATGATTATTGGATCCTCCGATCTAGCACGAACAAAGCATCCGATAGTCATTTCACAATTAGTTATTATAAAGACGGTTTTCTGCAAAATTGAGATCATAATGGTGGTTTTTTGAAAAATTGAGATTTTAATGGTGGTTTTTTTGCGAAATTGAGATTTTAATGGTGGTTTTCTATAATTAACTTAATTAATAAAATAATGTTTAATAACCACACGAATGCGCCTTTAACGGTTATTCTAACAGAACAGTGACAATGATGGTTTTTTGATAACGGAGCTATTATAATAGATGCATTTCTTAATTAGTTGTTACGATGATGATTTTCTGCAAAATAATGTATTGTAATAGTGTTTTTCTGCAATTGACCCTAAATGATATGCCATACGAAAGTATATCAAATTTACAAAAACACAAAAAAGAAATGTGTTGTATTAAATGCACTATCAACGGTTATGTGACTTAAATTTATGGTGAACAACTTTAAATGAGTCTAAAACTTAATATATGCAAGTTATTATCGTGCCAGTTGTGCAACAAAGTTTAAATGTCCATTTAAAAAAGGTTAGACATATATAATGTGCCTAATCCGACTATTTCTACGCGAATTCATCGTTATAAGTTCCTTAAGTGTATTTCTAACGTAGTGATACATATTGGCGACATTTCCAAATAAGGTTTTTTTGTCGAAAACCACCCTCTCAATAGCTCAATTTTAACAAAACCACCCCTTCAATTTTTTTGAGATAACCACCCATCAATTCCTATATCGGTATATTGTGACACTCCTTCGCTGGTTCCAACGTCTTTTGTCTGAAAATTGGTCGTTGAATAATTTGACCATGCTTTAAATTGAAAAATTTTCATTAATATACTTCTCAAACAATACCATTGACCTTAATATGACTTTATTCTTGTTCAATTGTGCTTTAATTATCCAAAAACTCATAACACAAACCTTAATCAATCACTACAAACTCAACAAATCAAAACATTTCTCAACATTAATCGTTAATTGATTTTATTTTGGGGTTACGTTGTTATTAGATTAGTTTTTTTGGGTTAAAAATTAGATTTAAAGCATAGTCAATTTAGTCAACGACCAGTTTTTCGGCAAAAGACGCCGGAACCGGTGATGGGTGTTAAGATTTAACGATTTCGGAATTGATGGGTGATTATCTCTAAAAAAATTTGAATGGGTGGTTTCGTTAAAATTTTGCTAATGAGATGATAGTTTTCGACAAAAAACCCTTCCAAATATTGTATTGAATTATCAATTCAACCTTATGTTCCTAAAGAGCGCATAGTTTAGGGTGATTCATAAAATAAAGAATAAATTTTGTAATAACAAGAAAAAATTCACGCCAAGCTGTGAACAATCATTTTAATTAAAAACAATAGGGTTTTTTTGCCGAAAACCACTCGTCCAATACCAAATTTTTAACAAAACCACCCTCTCAAAAAAAATTTTGACTTAACCACCCACTAATTTAAAAACTATTAAATTTGACACCTGAATACTGTTCCGACGACTTATTTCGATAAAGTTCTCATTGACTACGTTGACTCACAATTTTTTTGCCGAAAACCACCCCTTCAATACCTAATTTTTGACAAAACCACCCTCTCAATTTTTTTTTGAGTTAACCACCCACTAATTTGAAAACTATTAAATTTGACACCCGAATTTCTTGAGTTAACCACCCCTTTAATGATATAAATACGGATTCCATAATTGGTATTTAACCATCTGGCCTAGGGTTTGTACTAATTAACTAAACTTCGAATTCATTAAAATTTACTGGCCTAGGGTTTGTACTAATTAACTAAACTTTGAATTCATTAAAATTTACTTTAATCAGTTTTCAAATTAATCTAAGTTTGAATATCCTATCTCAACCAATCCATTTTTATATATTTCAAATATAGATGTACTAACATCTTATATGAGCTGATAAATGATTTATGTTCTAATTTATTAAGCCAATATTTACTGGTCATTAAATAAACACGTTCAAGTTGTTCTCAACGATAAAGATAAAAAATGACACATTTTTCGTGCGACAATGGGACACAAAATGAATATTTGATCACTAATAATTCACTGGATGAGATCGTTTCTCGAAATAATCGTCAAATACAACCACTCCATATTCTTGCTAATTCAACCATCCAATTTAATTAAAAGTCAATTTAATTTCAATCGTCAGATTAATCAAATCAACGTTTAACATTAAGTCCTTTCGTCTCACAAAATTAAAATGTCCCTCTTAATCTTGACACTGTTCGCCAATATAAACAAATCGACACATACTAAATTTGTTTATTAATTGCGCTTTGCAATTAAGATCGAGTTTTAATTCAAAGTATTTTAGACAAGCTTTTTGGCCTTTTTTTTTTATCTTTGCTCATTTATTTCGCTCGAATTTGATGCCTATTGAGATAGTTCATGAAAAACTTCTATAGGCCCCCGATTGACAAAAATTCTAGATCCGCTACAGGTTCATTTGGGTGTCAAATTTAATTATTTTCAAATTAGTGGGTGGTTAACTCAAAAAAATTGAGAGGGTGGTTTTGTCAAAAATTAGGTATTGAAGGGGTAGTTTTCGGCAAAAAAATTGCGAGTCAACGAAGTCAATGGGAACTTTACCGGAATAAGTCGCCGGAACAGTATTCAGGTGTCAAATTTAATAGTTTTCAAATTCGTGGGTGGTTAAGTCAATTTTTTTTGAAAGGGTGGTTTTATTAAAAATTTGGCATTGGACGGGTGGTTTTCGACAAAAAACCCAAAACAATAAACAAAATCAACAATTCTGATTCTATATTTCAAAAAATTACATTTAACATTATCCGAAGTCTGCTTTAACTAAAATATCACATTTATATCTCAGAATGAATTAACAAATTTAGTGGAGAATTAGGTTAAATCGGATCTAACAAGTTAAACAGCTAAACGCCAAAAACGCATCATAACGCACTTACTAAATTGTTGTCACCGATCAGTGCCGTCGTATTTTCGATCCCACGGCGAATCCCCTCTGCGATTCGGTCTCCATCGCCAATAGCACTCGCTCGTCGATCGAGGTATGAATTATTCAACTCTCGGTCTGATGTTTTTACATTTCCTGATTAGAATTCCTATTTTCTTTCGTTTTTAATATTTGACTGTATTGATCGAACTATTTGTGTCTTTGTTTTTAGGGTTTTCATCTTGATATGGATAGAGATGGAGACAGTTCATCATCACGTGCCTTGAAATCACAAGCTGTTCCGCTGGTTCAATCCAGCTCATGTAGAGGTATTGGACTCGTTACGGAACTTTCGTTCCTTTAATTAGTTATCATTGAGAATATATGTAATTGGTTCGTAAAACTGACTAAGTGAGGACATTCAGAAGATTTAAATTCGTCCAATTTTAAAATGATAACTATGTAAAGTTTCGTATATTCATATGAAACAAGCTTCTGTTTTATATATGTATCATATTTGTTTCTTCATCTTCCGCACGGATGATGATTTCTTTGTTTCCTTGTTGCAGTTATAAACCAATTTACTCAGCAGAGTCTACCAGCTTGTAAACCTATTCTGACACCGGCATGGGTGAGCTGAGACTTTCTTAATAAGTATATTGGGTCCAATAGTAACACTACTAGTTTCTAACCGGCTATGTTCTTGTAGGTAATCACTACATTTCTACTCATATGCATTATTTTCATTCCTGTTGGTCTTCTAACTCTTTCTACTTCTCGAAGTGTAAGTACATATTATGTTGCGTTTATGTCATAAACGTACTCTTCTTATTTTTATTTTTTAGAACCCAGTACTCAATTGCTACAAAATATTGTTTTAGGTTGTTGAAATTGTGGATCGTTATGATACTGAATGTATACCCCAACCATTTCAAAGGGACAAAGTGGCATACATAAGAGACAAGTTGACCCCCAAGAACTGTTCGAGGGTTTATAAGGTAATAACATTTGTTTATGTTTTGAAGAGAGCTAGTATGGAAGTGTGGATAAAATCGCAATCATTTGGGTTAGTTTATCTAAAAGAGCTTACATGCATATCCAGTACAAAGTAATGATAATTTACACTAGTTTACCATGAGATTATAAACTAATAGGCTTGTAGTATTTGAAGAGTTACTACTTACTACTTCAGCATGATTCATGAATCATGATATGTGTATTCATCTTGTTGTGAAGGTCCAAAAGACTATGAAACCTCCAATTTACATCTACTATCAACTTGATCATTACTATCAGAACCATAGAAGGTGAGATTGATCTCTACTATAAGAGCTCTTTTAATGTTTGTGATTCAGTTGAATATAGTAACAAAGCAATGAGGAGTCTTAACTTTTCAGATATGTCAAAAGTCGGAGTGATCAGCAGCTTTTACTTGGAATTAATTATAAAGATACCAGCTCATGTAAACCAGAAGAATCAAACAACGGTTTACCAATTGTCCCCTGTGGACTGATAGCATGGAGCTTGTTTAATGATACTTATACCTTCACCAGGGGTTCAAAAGCATTGAATGTGAACAAGAAGAATATATCATGGGAAAGTGACAGGAAACATAAATTTGGGAAACAAGTTTATCCTTTTAACTTCCAGAATGGAAGCTTCATTGGAGGTGGAAAGCTGGATCAGAATGTGCCTGTGAGTTTTCCATTTAACTTTCACTTTATTCACATTTCGTTCCTCATAATTAACCTTCTTCATTTTTGTAAATCGACATTCATCTTTCAGTTAAGTAACCAAGAGGACCTTATGGTGTGGATGCGCACATCAGCTCTTCCAAGCTTCAGAAAGTTGTATGGGATAATAGACGAGGATTTGAATGAGCATGATTTGATAGAAGTGAGTCTGATGAACAACTACAACACGTACAGCTTTGGAGGGACGAAGACACTGGTTTTGTCTACAGCAAACTGGTTGGGTGGAAGGAATGATTTCCTTGGATTGGCTTATATTGCAGTTGGCTTTTCAAGTATGGTGGTGGCATTACTCTTTATGTTGCTCCATATTAAGTATCCCAGGTAATTCAAAACTTCTTGTCTTTTTATCAACTCATGGTTAGTTCATCTGTAGTCTGAATATGCAAATTTTATGTTTCTTTCTGGTCTCTCAAATTACATGTCAGGCCTTACGGTGCAACAACCTGCCTATCTTGCAACTGGATATGTACCTGCACTTGAAAACTCACAAAACCTTCTCATTTATAATGAATAGGCACATACCATCCCGACCCACCAGTGTTGAGCTGGACCAGGTGCAATACTGAATCCCGCCACTTGTTCCAAAACATACAAATCCAGCAAGCCTTGGATTACCATAACACTGAAACACATATGTAATTAACTATATGCTTTGCCTCGAGTTCTTGATCATGTCAATTTGGCATACTTGCCTCTGTTAATACTTAGCTTGTGTGGTCCAACAGGGAATTTCATAGTGTTCGTTCCTCATGCTATATTATAGTACCTGAGCTCTCTTTTTAATTTGAAGTTTTTCCTCTGAGTTCTGCAGGCATTGAGTCCAGTTCCTTGCGGATAGTGATTCACAAATCTCCAAAGCCTTCCATGGAAATGTGACACTACATAGGTAAACATCCATCTAATACCACAACTTACTCGTTAACTTAGTTTTCAAGATAGGTGTTATAATTCCTTGGTTTATGTTTCCTAAAGACATCTATATTTCCTCCAAATAAGTACCCTCCTCTTTCCTTAGTTTTTGTTGGTTGCAAAACACGTGCATTCTCTCATGTGGCTTCCCCTGATATTTTCCTTCCCTATATTCCTGGAATATCTATTTGTTCCTCCCAATCAATAGGTCATTGTCATCAAAGTCCTATAATCTTCCACTCCATTTTCAGTTTACATCCTCTCTATTTAAATGCCCTCTTTCTTGACCCTGATATATTATAACAAATATCTTTGAAGATCAAAACCAGAGAGATTTGAGCGCAGTTTTCCTAAACATGGCGAAGCAGTTGAGGCGTATCAACGGGCCGCGGGAGGTGGCTTTTGCCCTAATCATGTACCCACAAAAAATCTCCTCATGTCCCAACTTGGAGACTATTTTTGAAGAATGTGAAAAATTGGATTATCATAAGAACAGCAAGTGGTGTTGACCACTTTGACTCTGTTGATCTCTATGCTCTCTTACGCGTTAATGTCTAGGAACTTAGTCATGTATAGTCGGTGATGTCCCCTCCCTGACCCTTAAATGTTCTTTGTTTCTGAATGTGAAAGTTAGATGTGTTAAGGAATCACTTTGGAAATGAAAACAATGGTTTTGCCATACTGTAACTCTGTTCAATCTGATCATGAAACGTATATAGCATGTCTAACATTGTTGCTGATGTTATTTTCAATAATATCATGTAGGCAGGCTTGATTTCTCATCCAAAGTTCCAAATGTTTTTTCTCTTCTACATCTCTTGAAATTAAATCAAAGAAGGTATGACTTGGATTGGACCCAGAATTGGAGTCTGATGTCACCAACTTCAGTTGATCATACCGTTGAATGGATGTACAGAGACATATTTTAAGAGGCTTAACATGTTGCTTTTTTCCATTTCAAGGCAAACATTCAAAAACTAACGCTCTATTTTAAAAAAGAGAGAGTGACGTTGCGATTTTTATACTTCAAAGTCCGTGACTAAGAATTTCCGAATACAATTTAAAAACAATTTATGAACCGAAGTATTCGGGTCGTCCAAGGAGCAAACTTAAACTTGTGCACTATATAAGGTTTAACTTTAGTATAGATAACTCGATTCAATATTTTTGGTTTTTATATGGAGGATAGATAATACGAATAATCAAAGAGATATAATCAAATAGAGAAGATTTCAAAGTCCAACAATTAGAGTCTAATGCATAAAAACAATGATCATAAGAGTAATATGATGAAATGTCTAATGATTCGGAGTTGACTATTAAATCACTACTCAAAACAAGATTTGCCAAGTTTAAGTATTGGTTTCATAAATTCAACTCTCACTCTTCCGATTTCTTAACTTGCTCGATACAATCACATTAGTCACGAACTTCCGTTATGGTGATAAATGTGAAAGCTCAGATAAAAAGCAAAAGTCTACTCTTCTAATATCTAATGCCACTTCCGTAGTCACTAAACAATTAGATAGCCTTACTCAGTGATTACTCTAAATCCCTATCTTCCGATATGAAATCTAGAGCAAGTTATGTTCATACAAGCATTTTATCAAACATCTTGCATGCATCGTTATCAAAATATGAGTAAGAGCACAAATTATCTAACAAATTATTCAATCTCTCATCTAAACTGATACAAGAGTGAATACATCAAACAAGGCCCATTAGACCCTGAAACAAGAGACTACTCACAAAACATAAAACGATTCAATAAATCGTATTTAAAGTGAATTCACACCTGAACAAAATTTAATCAATAAAAATAAGAATCTAATACACCTTTGGATCTTTCAAAGCGTGGAGGATGTCTTCTTCTCTCTTGATTTCCTATCCTCTTTCTCCATAAAATCTGCCTCTCATTTGAAATTCCAAAAATATATTTTTATAGCGTACGTTAAAAGGGTCGGATGCCTCGGTTCAGACTGCAGGGACCAGACCTCTTCACCAGGCAAAAATATCTCGGATGCCTCGGATCAGACCAGAGCAACAAGAGGCCGAGACCAATAGGGGCCTCGGATGCCTCTGGATGGTCTGTTAAATTTTGGTAACCAGAGGTGACTGCAGTCTCAACTTTGAACACATATTTGATCCTTTAAACTTTAAAATCTGACTTCGATGTAAACTAGAGAGCTATAGATAATTGAATCATCTTTTTGATGATATGCAGCTTGTTTGATTTGGACTTCATATGTGTTCTGTACAAGCTGTAGAATCCACGGAGGTCAAGCTGTTTAGATTGCTCTTTTGTTGAATTCTTCACTCATTTGAACCAATTTTTCTTCCCTAATGCATCAAATCATATATCTTGATAAATCAACTCTTCACATCAAATAAATAGATCAAATAACAATAATAATTCGAGTAACGACACAAAATTCATAAAATATGGAGCAAATAATCGATCGAAACATTGACCGATCAAAGAGTAAGAAAGGGAAGAGTCAAAATAAGAGGGTCGACTTCCTTAACGATCCAGTGCATACATGCATTTTAAATTTAACTATCAGCATTTTTTATTTAACTATGGTAAATGATCAAATGAAAACAAGCAGTTTCTACGAAACTGCAAACAAATCTCGACCATCCGTACATTTTAATCAAATGATTAGGCAAGATATTATTTTTAATTACTGGAAGGGTAACAGTAATATAACATCTTAAATATTCTCCAAACTTTTTACATTAAATTTCATCCCGTAAATAATGGTAACTGATTAATAACTCATTCCTTAAAATTATGGCGACTATATGATAATGACAATTTAAATTTTGAATTTTTCACCACATATTTAGGAAAATTAAGCATGTTTCGTATGTTTTTTTAAAAATACCTTTGATTGTTAATTAATGAAACATGAATCGTAATTGATTCGTAATATGAAACTTGATTCGTAATTGTATTTAATTGGCTAACAGACGTATGATTTGCTAATTAATGAAACATGATTCATGAACCATACTTTATAATTTTGTGGACCATATTATTTTTTTAATTTTTCAATTAGTATAAATGTAATGCACTGATTTGGTTTTACTAAATATCTATAAAGCCATGGTCATGAACCATATTTTGTAAATGTATGAACCATAGATCAATCCTACTTTGAAAAATTGTGTTTCAAAGCTTAACGAAATGTGGTTCAAAGCTTTACTATATGGTTCATAGATTTACATTGCATGGTTCATGAATCATCAATTTTAAATTTATGAATCATACATGTGAGGTAAAGTTATTAAAGTAAAAAAGTTGTATTAAACATGATTATATAATTAAACTTAATTTTAATTTGATCTATGGTTCAGAAACCAATGAATCATATTTCATGAACCATCCTTTATATATTTATGAATCATGCATAATTTGACCATTGTAGCTAAATGTATGGCTCAGAAAAAATGAAACATGATTCACGGAACATCCTTTGTAAATTTATGAATCATACATCATCTGACGATTGTCATTTGGATTAAGGTTCAGAAACCAATGAAGCATGATTCATGAATCATTATTCGTAAATTTATGAATCATACATCATCTAAATCAATTAGATGTATGGTTCAGAAAACAATGTCGAGTATATATGTGATAGATGCGTTAGATCTGCAATTGTAAGCGAAAAATTGTTAGATACATCGGATAGGGGTGCAACTGAACCGATACGCTCGCGAGCTACTCGTGAAAGTAATTAGTTAAAGCTCGGTCAAAGCTCGTTCGTTAATGAACAAGCCGAGCTCGAACATATTTTCAAAGCTTGTTTATTAAACGAGTCAAGCTTGAACAAAGTAGTACTCGACTCGTTTAGCTCGTGAACAACTTGATTAACAATTACTTATATATTCAATTTGTTATATGACTACTAGTGTTAGCAACAATGAAGAATTGTCCCACATCGGGTGGTACTCAAAGAAAAGAAAGAGAAAATCCTATATAAATGAGTTGAAATAAAAGAGTTGTCCCAATTGGTTGAAACTAAGTTCTAGACCGTAAATGAGACACTTGACGAGCCGAGCTCGAGCGTAGTCTGGAGCTCACGAGTCGAGTTCGATCAAGATAATTAATGGCTCGACGAGCTCGATCTAGTGGAAATTTTGAAGGTACTTATAGCCCTAACATCGGAATCTATACCGACTTAACTTTTAGTCAATTTACATTCAAATAAGAATCCCGAACTCACCGAATTCAATCTATCTGAAGCTAGGGTCCGTTGGCTAGCCTCCCTGCAACGATATGATTGATTTTTCAGAAAGAACATAAATCCACGACGTCCAATTTGGTTGATTGGGTGTTGAATTTGAAAATGAGAGGTTTAAAAACGGAATATCACAACCCCATAATATTTGCTAATCGGTTATTTTAGATTATTTTGACTTTCCTAATATGCCTTTTTGTTTAATTTTAGAATTAAAATTTATCATTAAATCTGTTTTTCGAATTTAAATTTGACCCAATTTTGAAACAGTAGGAATTTACATATGTAGGGCCTGGATATGTTTAAAACATATGTAGTTTTTACGTGACCTCTACTCAACTATATGCATATTCGAATGCGCATTTGTGCAATCTCCGAAGGGCAAATTCAAAAAGTGCAAATTATTAACTTCAACAGTCCAAAAAGAGGTCGTACGATCGTACACCAAATGGGTCGTAAATGATCCTTTCACACACCAGCAGAGCAACCTTCACATGCATAACCTAAACCTTGTCTGACCCTTCTTCAAAAATGTTCTCCAGCTCGGAGCTCTTGGTCACCCCCTTGCTTATATTTATAAGAGAATTCAGTGCTTTCGGTGCCACCTCCAACCAGTAGCCGTTGTGGCCAATCTTGACTTCATAGTCTGTCCTCCTACCCACCATCTTCTTGTTTAGATTTTCAAGCTCAAGTATTCTTGTATGATGTTTGATTAATTGGTGATGATTGACTGAACTTGAACTTGGATATGAAACAGTATATGAGTGAGATTATATGCATAATTAAGATTTAGAGATCCATAAATATAATGGGGAAGAGGCGTGTTACACAATTTTGGTTTGACTTTGACATGATTGGAAGAATCACATGCAGCCACGTCATGAAAAATGTGTTTTTTTGCCTAGTGGTCTGGATGGACAGTTTTTTTGATAAAAGGAAACAGACGAAAAATTTGGTGTACGATCCTTGTTTAAACTTTGGGAGGACGCACGATGATAAGCTTTGGAGGACTCCATTCAGATTCTTTCATGGCATTTATTATCCTGATATGTCTATCAGAGATCATACAAAATTCTTCTCGTTGAGTGACACTTAGTCGAAGACAACTCATGAACCAGTTCCAACTATCATTATTTTCACCCTCAACTAGTGCATAAGCAAGAGGCAGAAGTTGATTATTTGCATCAAGAGCGATTGCAATTAACAAAACTCCCGTGTACTTTCCCTTTAAATGACTTGCGTCAACAGAAATGACCGGTCGGCTATGAACAAAAGCTTCAATTGCAAATGCCCAAAATACACGCTGAATTTTGCAGGTATTATCAACCAACTCTGTTTCATCCCAAAGTACTACACTTCCAGGATTATTCTTAACTAGCATGTCCATATAAGATGGTAGTCTTTCAGACGACTTCTCCCAATCTCCAAATAAGTATTCAAACGCTTTCTTCCTCGCTTTCCAAGCCTTGATATATTTAATAGTGTATCCATATTTTGTGAGCATTAGTTGTCTGATTTCATTGGGTGAAAATCTGACTTTCACCTTTATAATATTCTTAATATCCATCACAATGAAATATTTATTAAAGTGGACATTATCAGGAGATATAACGGCAAATTCACAAATATGTCCTTCACCATATTTTGTGATTTCCCATTGAGGGTGCGTTAACTCTCTTAATTGCTCGGAGATGCCACACACATATATCTTTGCTCTATCGACATTCTAAAACCAACCTTAATGAATCTGACTGTTTCGGAGAGAACTCAACGCGATTGTTAACTGAATAACGCTGGCAAGCAAGGATAAGTAATTCCTCAGTAAAGAACTTTTTCCCAACTCGTTGTTCTTTGGTGTCAAATCTATTACTTTCAAACATGTGTGCATCATTGGTCGATGCATTTACCAAATTAGACACATCGCAAAAGCAGGATAGTTCCATAGTGAATCATTGGCTAGAGTAGTCTGAGCTTCCAAACTTCCACCCATCATTTCAAAATATTCTCTATTATACTTATCCAAAATGACAACCATCCCGTCACTTTCATTAATAATCATTTCTATAATATGAAAAATAAGGATTTCAAATGCTTAGACATTATTTTACTTGATAATATAAACTATACAAAACTAACGCTAGTAAACAAACAGATGATGGTCGTTTCAAATTAGAATAGATAGCAAATAAGAAAGAAAGAGCTAGTAAAATCAAATTGAAATTGATAACAACCCTAACAGATAATTGCAATTGAATTAAAGTAGATGTAAAGAAGCTGTATCAAATTTTGAAATCGATAAATCCCTAAAGTATAAGTATCGTACACGAGTTTCGATTGCAAACAGATGAAAAAGCTGTCAAATAACTGAGAGGTATTTGAGACGTAAGCGGCGAGAAATTTAGTCAGTGAGAAATTTAGAAAAATGGACGTCAAAACCCCCCTTACTATGGCTTTTGAGGAAGTTTATGCTAACGACCCAAATGGAGCATCCCTTATGGTAAATATCATATATTCTTTATCATTGATTATTTCAGTTTTGTTTACTTTTAGGAATTGTTTTGTAGTTAATCAATCTTCTTTGTGTGAGAAACTAATGATCTATATGTGTTCTTTGATAGTTTTGGACCCATGTTTGTTTTGCTTTTTGAAAATTCTCGACATCCGAGCCCTTAATTTATGATAAAGATGATGTCATATGCATCTAGGATTTGTGGATTGTGTACAGTTTAATAAAGCTTACCAATTACTTTATAAAATTAGATTGTGACAGTGCATGTCACTTTTATTTTAAAAATAACAACCTGCTTCCATATAATGATTATGAGTTAGAATCACAGCCTGCAGCAGCAGCTTCCAATATTTGTATGCAAACACTTAAGTTTTTGTTGTTGAGTTTTTGAAACAATTTTATATTCTAAGCATGTTTCTTTATCAAGTGTGTTAATTTCACTTTGCTGTTAAAATTGTTCATATTGACTAGTTTTTTGCGTGCCCATCTGGTAATTATAAATTGTACCTTTTGTTGTTTGTTCAATCGTCTAGATTAGTTCAAATTAGTAGTGAATTTATTTCTAGTCTGCCTTGTAAATTAAAAGGTTTAGGTGCTTGATTATTTTCAAACCGCATTATAACACTAGTACAGATTATATATTTAACAGCGCTTGAAAAAACGCGCTATTAAAAAAAATAGCGTTTTAACAGCGCTTTAATGATAAAGCGCTGTAATAAATACATTTAGCACAGCGTCTCTTTTAAAAACGCTGTAAAAATTATACAACAGCGCTTTTAGTTTAAGCGCTGTCTTATGTAACATATATAACAGCGTCTTTCATGAAAAGCGCTGTTATAAATATCAATTAAGACAGCGCTTTTAATATAAGCGCTGTTGTTTATATACGACATCACCTTTTATATAAGCGCTGTCTTAATTGATATTTATAACAGCGCTTTTATTATAAGCGCTGTCTAAAAATAATGAAACACCCTAAAAATAATAATGCTCTGATTTTTTTTTTAAATTTTTTTGAAACACCCTAAAAATAATAATGCTCTGATTTTTACTTATTAAAGCACTTGATACAGAACAGAGGATGCTGAATTTTGGAACAAAATGAATCACTGTAAGAAGGTGCATTTTAGCAGTTTTTGAGCTCCCGATGTCAGAATTAGGCCCCTAATATATCGTTTCGAAGAGAACGACGAGCCCGACAAACAAAATACTCTTATGGTTAAGCGCTGTTGTAAATATTATACGACAGCGCTTATTATGTTTTTGAGCTCCCGATGTCAACGGTTTACAACAGCGCTTATTATGTTTAAGCGCTGTTGTAAATATTATACGACAGCGCTTAAACATGATAAGCACTGTTGAAAGTTTTTTAATTCGATTTACTTTAAAAAAATACTCTTTAACAGCGTTTAAATATTTTAAGCGCTGTTAAAGAGAGAAATGACGTGATTGGTCGACTCAGTTTCGCACAGATGTTAATCCCAATCGTTGCTTAAAATAATCTAACGGTCCACATTTCATACTTCAAATTTCGGAATTTTTAATTACGCGCCCAAACTTCCCGCTACAATCTTTCTATATATATCAAACTTTACATTGAAATTTTTGTGTCAAATTATTTTAGTTCTTCACCGATTCGAGTAAGGATAAACACCTTTTTGTTGAGTCGAGCTTTAGTGTTTTATATTGAATTTTTTCGTTAAGCTTTTATGTTTTGTTTCGTTTTATATTAACACTATTAGTTTCTTGCAGATTTGTCGAATTTTGTGATAATGTCGAAGAGAATGTGACAAATTCAAGACGAGCACCGAGTTCAGCACGAAGAAGGCTAGGGTTTTAGTAAAAAAAATCGATTTCAATTTCATTGTAATATTACGATTTAAATAAAATTGATTGCCTTTTAAAGCGGTTTCAATTATTATTAAATTTCATTAACCATTTTTTCTAATCCCCGAAAATATTAATTATAATAAATATCTTATTGCGAAATATTTAACAGCACTTTAATTTGAATTATTTAATATTCAAATTATTTTAATTTTATAATTATTAAAAATAATTATTATTTTACAGCGCTTAAATAAAAACGCTGTGTAATATGTTAATTAAACGACCTCGTTTTTGGTTTTACGCGTGGTTGTGAGTTTTTTTTTTAACAGCGCTTTTTTCTTGATCTTTAACAGCGCTTCAAGAAGCGCTGTTGAAACGAGTGCTGTTGTAAATCTCCAATTTATAACAGCGCTTTTTATAAAAAAAGCGCTGTTGTTTATAGGCATTTTTAACAGCGCTTAATAATAAATAAGCGCTGTTAAAAATGTTGATAAACAACAGCGCTTTTTATAAAAAAGCGCTGTTATAAATCGGTGATTTACAACAGCACTCGTTTCAACAGCGCTTCTTGAAGCGCTGTTAAAGATCAAGAAAAAAGCGCTGTTATAAATCTGATCTGTAGTAGTGTAAACTCATAGTTGTGTAACCATCATCTTTTAATAAACCCATCAGTTCTCAGTGATTTGCCCACCACATTAATTAGCAATCCTATATAGAGCGTCAACTCTTCGCAGATGCTCTCTCTAAGGCGAGATGTAAACTAAGTTTCAAGCCATGTTTATCATCAGACAACTTAGTTTTAAGCTTTGCTCAGTTTAGACTTAGGTTTAGTTTAGATCTAAAGTTACTAAACACAGAAAATAGCTAAACTAAAGGCACAGCTATTTAACGAGGAAACCGGCAATCTGCCGGAGGAAAACCTCGCCGGACCTCAAGATAGAGGATCCGCATTAAACTTTACTGAGAAGTGAACGGTTCAAGTACACAACCAGGCACACAGTAAGCACAAACACATCAACTAAGCTCTATATGAGATCTAAGCCATCTAAACCTAGACTAGAGCTAAACGGAGAGATACTTCACTGAGTTTCCTTTGATGAGAGCAGCTGGGTCTTCAAGCTTGCTGGCCTTCACTTCCAATGGACTCAGCAGTCTAGTGATGAATCGAACAGCTCAAGCACGAATCGCCAGCAGTCGCTCCTTCGTCTCAATCGCTCTAGGGTTTCTATCTGATTTCTCTCCGACGAGTACACTGAAGCATTTTTTTCTTTTGAGTGGGGCTGAAAACGCAGCAATTTGTCACGCTCCATTTCTTCAGCTGAGTCCTTCAAGTTTAAACAATTACGCTAAGTGTCCCCTCGAGTTATTACATGACTTGACCTCAGTTTTAGGTTATTTGCATAACTTGCAACTCTACAAATGAGCCTGTGATCAATTACAAGCAAATGACTGGTATCTGGATCAAATAAAACACAACCTTAGAGTTTTGTATTTTAACAGCAACCTTAGAGTTTTGTATTTTATTACGCGAGCAAATATTTTTGTATAATCAATGCCTTCCTTTTGTGTGAAACCTTTAGCGACTAACCTAGCCTTAAACCTAGGTGGATCACTAACTGAAGTTCCTTCTGTTAGCTTATAAATCCACTTACAGTCTACTATTTTTATGTTTTCAGGTTTAGATACAAGTCGCCAGGTATTATTAGCATGCATAGAATCAATTTCCTTTTCCATAGCTAATTTCCATAGTTTGGCCTGAGGTGATCTAATAGCCTGCTCATAAGTGTCAGGGGTTGGACACTTAATGAGATCAGAAGCAAGTAGGGCATATTCAATTAAGTTTGGCCTAGATTCAAACATGTTTATGTATTTTCTATTAGGCCTAACTACCCTAGGTTCTCTATCCCTAGTCAACACATAATCAGCAAGAGTATTATCAGGCAACACAGCAGCATCATGCACATCACTCACAACATCAGGAAAAACATGCTCATCAGACGCAACAGAATTATCAGGCAGCAAACAGTATCATCATCATTATGGTAAGCAGTAATAGGAGAAGGGTTAGCTTGGCTTACTTGGGTCCCCTCAAAGTTATGAGGGGAATTATTCCCTCCAAGGTTATCTGTTACCTCATTGGAGGACACTGTTGGAGTGCCCTCCTGATCTGAGCCTCCCTCCATGTGAGTTTCTCCACTGCTTGTTATACTGACATCAGGTGCTGCCCCTCCTGCATTGGTTTGTTGTGTAACTTGCCTTTGTGTGACTCGAATAAAGCTCTCCTCAGCTTCTTCATTATTCCCTGCAATTCCATTAACAGAAATCAGTTTTTCTTTAAAAGGAAAGGAATATTCATTAAAAGTGACAGACCTGGCGGAGATAACCCTATATCCACCAGGTTGTACGACAAGGAGTTTATAACCCTTGACTCCCTCAGGATAGCCAATCATGACACACTTGATTGCTCTAGGAGCAAGCTTACCTTGTGAAATGTGAGCGTAGGCTGCACATCCAAAAGGTCTCAAGTGAGCATATTCTGGCCTCTTGCCAGTCCACAACTCCTGAGGAGTTTTGAATGATATGGCAGATGAGGGGGTTCTGTTTATGAGGTAAGCAGCTGTTAAAACTGCTTCACCCCATAAACTTGACTTAAGTCCCCCACTGAACAGCATACACCTTGCTTTCTCAAGCAGGGTCCTGTTCATCCTCTCAGCAGTACCATTCTGCTGAGGGGTGTTTGGGACTGTGAGGTGTCTTCTAATACCCCTGTGCTTGCAAAACTGATTGAAGGAATTATTACAAAATTCCAGCCCATTGTCAGTTTTCAAGCATTTAAGGTTGAAGTCTGTTTGACCTTCAACCATGGCTAACCATTGTTTGAAGTGATCAAAAGCTTCATCCTTACTCTTAAGGAGGTATACCCATACCTTCCTAGAGTAGTGATCTACCAGTGAGAGGAAATAATTCCTTCCTCCCACTGTGGGAACTTGCGCAGGCCCCCATAGATCTGAGTGAACGTATTCTAGGGGTTTAGAAGCGACGTAACCTGATTTATTAAATTTGTGAGCTGTTTTCTTACCAAGAACACAAGTCTCACAGAATTTAATTTCAGCAGGTTTTGCGGAAATCAGGCCTTCTCTGCACAAGTGCAGAAGTCCCTGATTTCCTATGTGTCCTAGTCTAGAGTGCCATAACTCAAGGTCATTTGAGTTCTTAGGGGAGTTAGTCACGGTATTAATTTCAGGTTCAGTTTTAACATGATATAAGCCGTTAACTTTAATTCCTTTTATTAAAACCTTGCCATTCCTCCTAACTTCTCTAATTCCATTTTCAGTATGAATTTGGCACCCTAGATCATCAAAAACAGACTCTGACAGAAGGTTTCTTCGAAGGTTAGGTACCCACCTGACCTGTTGAAGAGTCCTTGTGACTCCATCAAACATTTTTAGTGGTATATTACCTATTCCCTTAATCTGCAGACTAGTGGTCACCTAGTTTAACCTCTCCTCCATTAATTAACTTAAGTGAACTAAAGAGGCTCCTATCAGGTGTGGCGTGTAGAGTGCAGCCAGAGTCTAATATCCATGAATCAGACTCTGGAGCATCAGAAGCCATCAAGAGTTCTCCATCAAACTCAACGTTGGATTCACAAACATTTGTGAATCCGCTGGGGGAGGTAACTTTAGTTTTACCCTTAGCTTTTTCATCCCTTTTTCTAGAAAAACAAGCCTGAGTAGTGTGACCCATCTTACTACAGTACCCACACTGAATGTTGGATTTATCAGTTTGTTTGTTAGGATTAGGTTTGTCATTATTAATCTTGTTCTTAGTTTTCTTCTTAAACCTTTTTTCCTTAACAAACATAACTTCAGTTTTATCAGTTTTTACTTCTGTCTTAGAGCCATTAACGATTTTAAAGACTTTTAAGGTTTTGTTTTTCTGAGTTATTGTTTCAATTATCTTATCCATGCTTAACTCTTCACTGGAGTACATGAGAACATCCTTGATGTTCTCAAACTGACCAGGAAGAGAGTTTAACAGGATGACAGCTTGATAAGTTTCCTTAAACTCATCATCCATCCGTTTCAAATCTTGAGTTATCTTTAAAAAGATATCAAGATTTTCCTGAATGCTCAATGAAGTATTCATTTTAAACGTAAAGAAATCAGACAAAAGAGCTATTCTGTTTGGGAGAGACTTAGATAAATACAATTGATCCAAATCTGCCCAAAGTTCCTTAGGAGTCTTATGATGAAGAACTTTCCTCGCAACTTCATCAGTAAGTCTCATCAGAATAGAAGACAACGCTAATTCTTTCATATCAGCCTTCTCTTGTTCTTTTGTCTCAGGAAGCCATACTTCTGTGACCGCTCTCCAGCTGCGGTCATACAGAAGTATCCCTTCATCCTTACCTTCCACATGGAGAAGTCCATGTGTCCGTCAAACAGCTTAATCTTCATGCTATCCGACATCCTGCTCAGCTAGCTTTCTTTGATGTTTTTCTGCGCAACGAAAAACAGCAAATAAGTCGTGCACACTGTTCAAAGCACAATAAACTCAATAACAGATCAAACACAAACAAGAGCAAGCAGTAGTATAATCTGAGCACCGACCAATCCTCAACAGCCACAGGGCGGAGTGTCAAGGAGCCCAGATTCTATTTTTCCACTTACCTAAAGCCTGAAACACCAAGTATCTATATGATAATGTCGTTTTCGGATCTGATACCACGATGTAAACTAAGTTTCAAGCACTGTTTATCATCAGACAACTTAGTTTTAAGCCATGTTTATCATCAGACAACTTAGTTTTAAGCTTTGCTCAGTTTAGACTTAGGTTTAGTTCAGATCTAAAGTTACTAAACACAGAAAATAGCTAAACTAAAGGCACAGCTATTTAACGAGGAAACCGGCAATCTGCCGGAGGAAAACCTCGTCGGACCTCAAGATAGAGGATCCGCATTAAACTTTACTGATAAGTGAACGGTTCAGGTACACAACCAGGCACACAGTAAGCACAAACACATCAATTAAGCTCTATATGAGATCTAAGCCATCTAAATCTAGACTAGAGCTAAACGGAGAGATACTTCCCTGAGTTTCCTTTGATGAGAGCAGCTGGGTCTTCAAGCTTGTTGGCCTTCACTTCCAATGGACTCAGCAGTCTAGAATACCTCAGATGACGTTCCGAGAGTGATGAATCGAACAGCTCAAGCACGAATCGCCAGTAGTCGCTCCTTCGTCTCAATCGCTCTAGGGTTTCTATCTGATTTCTCTCCGACGAGTACACTGTAGCATTTTTTCTTTTGAGTGGGGCTGAAAACGCAGCACTTTGTTACGCTCCACTTCTTCAGCTGAGTCCTTCAAGTTTAAACAATTACGCTTAGTGTCCCCTGGAGTTATTACATGACTTGACCTCAGTTTTAGGTTATTTGCATAACCTGCAACTCTACAAATGAGTCTATGATCAATTACAAGCAAATGATCAAATAAAACACAACACGAGGAAAGAGAACACAGACAAGTAAGGAGGCTACATTCTCCAAAAAGTACACTTCATTTGGTGACCAAATCTTTAACACCATAGGTTTGTTATCGGAGGTCCAGGGCCTCTGGTAAATAATTCGATCCCTCTTCACAACTGTCTTGAACCTGAAAATGAAAATATCAATATCTGTTTGAGCAATTGATACCACATCAGCATCCCCGGAGGGATCTTACAAATGTTGTGACCTTTTCTAGTCTTTGGGTGTGATCCAAAAACTATTCCGACCAAAGTTGTTCCCCACTCTAAAGCCAACTCTTCTCTATTTTCTTCAGTAAATTCAACTTTGTGATTTCCGTAGAGTTCCTGGTGAAAGGTTGTTATAGCTCCAGCACAAGCCGACCAGTTCACCTCGTTTGTCTATTGCCAGAAAAAATTTTATCTATCAGCAACAAAGAGGGTTTAAGTTGATAGCGTTCTTAAGCCACGTATGTGTGGTTATTATTGCAACATAATTGTAACTGTTTGCTGCCGAATTTTAACCAGAGGTGATAGTGTATTAACCGAGCTTTCGGGTCCAATATGAAATAAAGTGTTTGCGCACATATAATCACGGTATAATGCTCCCTGTCTATTCTTTTCTCTACTGTACTCCGTGCATTGCGATAATTGCTCTAGATCTGATAGAATTACTACAATTGCGAAGACAAGACTCTTGACATACTAGCAAGCTGTTTTTTCGTCATGTATTTTACATTTATAAGATGTAGCAAAACAGTTATTTTCATTGACAAAAAACACTTTTTGAGGTCAATGCAGCTGGAATAAACATGTCTTTGAGTTCCCAAAGAAATGGCCGGTATGATGTCATTCGAAGTTTTTGGCCAGCCATTCAAATGAGTAACCTGATCTTCCCCAAGGTTGTTTATCGATGGATTCTTTAATTGCTGTTGCGAGAAATGAATGCTTCCCATGCAGCCTGAAACCACAACCATGTCTTTTTCTCATAACACTTTATGACAGTTTGTTTAAGAGGTTTACTTATTGAATAACCGAAATTGTCAGTTTGTCACAATTGAAAAAGCTTACCTGAAGAATAGAGAAAGCTTCAGCTGCAATATATTTTGGAGTGGGGTTGCCCCTCTCTGCTGCAACTTATCCGGGTGAAGGCACAACCTGGCCTTCTGATAAGCTTTCTTAACGTGTGCACTATCAATGATGTCTGCCAGGGATACCATATTCCATCCACTACCTGACCAAAGTATCTGAATAAAACAAGTTCAATATACACCATGAGAGGAACATCACACCAAAAACTCGGACTATCTTAATGATTGGCTTCGTGTTAGTGGCCTTACATGATGCAATGTCGAGAGTAATAGTTGTATGTTTGTTTCCTTGTAGGCTGACCATAACCTAATACCCTCATCCAAAAGCTCCATTGCCTTTTGTTCCTCCTGTATAAGTGGGAAAAACAAACAGGAATATTAAGCTTACTTTTTTCCGCTAGAGTAATCGCAAAATGTGGAAGCATCATGTTGAGCTTACATCTTTTTGTGTCTCTATTATTCCATTTTCTGTTGTGTTCAGAATGGTGTCACTTCCCTGAAGTCAGATAATGAAAATTAGCAACAATAGATATCAATTTCTTGTTCCATTTTTCACATATTCTTCCCTTACCAGCGAGCCTGAAGCCGAAGAATCTTCATCCATTTGCATCTGTGAGCTGTCTGATATGTTTGAACCTGGCAACAAAAACAAAATCCACGGTTTGAAACAATGATTCTCAAAAACAAAAGGCTTAACCGATGAATAACAACTAAGTGTGTAACCTGGATGATCGATGCATTGATCTTTTTCGAGCTGAATCCCATTTAGATATTTTTCTTTAGCCCAAGCAATGGCCTCGTCAACTCCAACAGCTTCTGCAGTCTCTTCCCTCAGACCAGAGCAGTTAAAGTCATTAATTTCAATAACATAAGAGCCCAAAATATCATCCTCATCCTCCACAACACCATCAATATCATCAGACATCAAGCAATCTTCATGTCTAGTTATAACAACTTCCTCTTCTTGACAAACTGATGACTTAGCGGAGGATGACGGTGGAGAAGAAACCTCGTAGTCCTCCACAACCTGTTTCAAATTTGTAAAAGATTCAAACTCTCCTTCACCTCTTTCAGGAGACAAAACCCTCTTAGAATAGCCAAAGTTGTTGTAGCTCATCTTAATCATCATCTTCATCATCTTTGCATTTGCATCATAATTACCCTTTTTGCCCGCATATGCATTTCCATCAAATGGCAAGTGTTGCATCTTCCGTCTGTCAGGCGTAGGGCTCCATCTTCCCGGCACATCAACTGGCCTAGAAAGATCACCACTGGACGAGTTCATAAAAATTCTAATGAATAAAATTTTAAAAAAGGAAATGAAGGGCTAGTCGGCAAAGGTTTACCTGAGGTTTGAGTTGAAGCCAGAGTACGAATCCTCCGCGCGGGGTGGACTCAGCTCATTGGAAGAGGACTTGATGCTCCTGGACTGAGACCTGGTTCTAAACCTTACATCATCATCCTCATCAACAAATCTGAAAATGTCACCAGTCTTCTTTGAAGAAAATGTTCTAGTGTGGAACATTGAGTCTGCTGCAGCCGGCTTAAAGATATGATCTTGGAAAAAGTTGTTACCGGAGAGGTTGCGGGTGAGATGAAGGGTACGAGGTGGACCGCCAAAGACATCACTAAAGTCATCATTGTTGCTGTTGTATAACAAGTTTGGTGTTTCTAATCCTTTTTCAAAACTAGGGCGCTTGAGGTAAAATGAAGGGGTTTGCTCAGTGGATCTCCGGCGCGGCATGCTCCAGAAGTCCTCCATGATCACTGGGAATCACACACAAGTGATGGATGGTTTGTTGGTGCGCATGTTGTCCTTTGTATTATATTGATGAAATGAGTCAAGCCAACAAGAAACAAGGAAAGAAAGTGGCTTTTGTGTAATTAAAGTTAAAGTTTGAAACTTTACATCATTGTGTCTCCTCAACCTTTTTTCTTGAATCACAATAAGGTGAAATCTGGATATGAATTTCATTGGGAAAATTACAGTTTTAACAAGACTCTTATTGCTGGAAAAAGGAGACAACTTGTGCTCAAATTCATCATTGATTGATGTGCTTGGTGTCTAACTTCTGCTTCCCAAAAGATGCCTTTGAATCAAATCTGAAGGGGAAAGGATGAGGGTGGTAATGCCGTAATGGTATGGTGATAATCATCATCATTAATGCTGGGAAGGGTAACCCTTCAGGTCATGCCACTGAAAAAGGTTTGGCATTTATATATCATTAGTACTAAGCAGAAGCAGATTTAATCGACCTGCCAACGGCTATTTTCTTCATTGCAAACATGCTTTTGTACAACGCTTCCTAACGCATTATAACTATAATATTGCAAGGATGCTCTTTCAAAATGAAGCCTAACTATATGACTGAAAAAAGGGTACAAGAATAATAAATGATTGTTTGGAGATGTTAGTGTCTGACTGATCATTGTTATTCTTGTATATAACTGTGTTTTTTACATTAAGATCATCAATTCAACATGTCAATTTTAATCCTGAACTCAACGAATCCCTAATTTCAGTCCTATAATAATTGAGATATAAGATTAAGCATTTTTAATGCAATTCTTTTCCTAGCCAAGAAAAAAGAAGATAAGGGATAAAAGGATTAAGTTCTAGGAGGACATACAAGTTTTTGTGAGACGAAAGGACATTATCTCAACCGTTGGTCTCAATTCATCCAACGGTTGATATTGATAACCGTCATTCTCAACCGTCCGTGTATTTTGCTAATTCAACCACCTATTTTAATTCATAATTTATTTAATCTCAACCGTTAGATTAATCAAAATAAACGGTTGAGATGATGTTCTTCTGTCTTACGAAATTTTAATGTCCCTTAAGAACCAAATTCAGGGATAAAATTAATCAAATTACACAAATTGATGACGAGAGCTTTTATGAAGCATTTGAAGGTTTAAGAAGTTTTAAAGAGAGTGTTAACACTATGGTTATAATAAATGACAATTGTTGCAAAGCATGTACAATGGGGTGGATCAAGAAGCTACGAATTTGATGGATCATATTAGTGGAGGAGGAATTATGGATCTCACCGCCACCTATGAATTTAAAATAAATGAAATGCATGAAATAAAATGAAATCAGCTAGAGCAAATTAGAGTTGAATTGAGTAGATGATGACTTCAATTTGTCTTGATCTTCAATTCCTTGTTCTTGATCTTCCTCCAAATTAGCTAGGGTTTGTTTTTAAAATTTTGAGCAAACAAGGGATTCCCTCCCAAATGGTTAAGTCTTCTATTTATATTCAAGGGCAAAAATCAAATTTTGGTTTTCATTGGGGCGATGTAACCATGTCACTCGGCCGAATCGCCTTTGTTTTCTTCATGGTTCGCTTGGGCGAGTAATCATACACGAGGAGATTGTTGTCCGGCGGAGTGAGTCATCCACTTGGGCGAGTGAATATGTTCTGGTGATCAGAGGTTTTTGGACCTCCTTGACTCGACCAAGTAAGGTCTTCATTCGGTTGATTGAACTTCATATGTTGGTCAGGGCCTCCTGATTATCATCGACTCGGGCGAGTCAAGTGGTCTAGGGATCTTCACACGAGCGAGTGACCTTCATAAGCTGGTCAAACTCTCGTTGATTCGCCTGATGCATGCATGACTCCGGCCTCTTATTGTTCACTAGGGCAAGTGAACTCTCCGTTGGCATATTCTTGTGCTTTTGTTCTCAACATGCTCCATTATACTCTTTTGACTACAAGTTTTATTTTGAATATATCCTAAAATAAGCACAAGAAATATCAATTTTTTCATAAATAATCAAAAACAAATAAGAATCAAATGCAAGAAGTGTACAATTTTTTTCATATTTTCACATTTATCACAACGATCAAGGAATGGCAACAGGATCTAGTTGTGGACGCGTTGATTTTTGTGACAAATTCTTTTGATGTTGGAGAGAGGGGTTGAGCTCTCATCGGCGTACGAATTGAGGGCTACAATAAAATTAGAGATTAATACTTAATAGTATAATTAATTAATTATTTAACAATATAATTAGAGATTGGTTCATGGTCAACGGAGTCAATGACCTATATAAAGTCCTAAAAATGACGGACAGAACAATGACTAGGTGCTCAATTTAATAAAATTTAATTTGAAGAGTGGTTAAATTACAAGAAATAATAAGGGGTGGTTTTGTTAAAATTAATATATTATATATTGGATGACTGGTTTTAACATAAAACACAAATTTATATTGATATCAATAATACATATGTAGAGAGTGTATCCCATGGATTTACCCAAAATGCTAGACTCATGGATCCTAGTTATACACCATTCATCTATGAGTTTGGGTTAGTGAAAGAATGACATGTGAAAAGGATGTAAATTTTTAGTTTGGTTGATTTTGAACGTGAAGTTAGGCTTGTGAGGGTATTTTAATCCATTTTTTTTTGATTCAAGGTGAGATGATTTCAACATTACAAGATATTACAATACGAGCAAATGAAGTCAAATCGAAGGGACATATCCTAAGACAATTCTACGTCGAGAAAGTCTCATTAAAAACATATGAAGAGCAGGCCATGAATGGCACCATCCCAACGAACTCACCAAAGCCCGAACACCATCTGGACTCAAGAGACACTCCACCAAGCAGCCCAAAGGAAGGCCAAGAGGGCTTCCAAACCAAGAAGGCTGGAAAGCATGGGCCAAGGAGAAGGCCCAGCAGGCAGAAGCAGCAGGCCCAGACGCGAAACGCGACGCGAAACCCTAGCAGACCAAACTCCTCCCAGCCGCCGTCCAATCTGCCGATCTGCAGCCGCCCCCCATCTGCCGGACGTCTCATATGAAGGGTATTTTAATCAATTTAGTCACCTAAAATCTCTCACAAAATTGAATGTGACCTCCCACTCGGCACAACTCACACATGTCTCTCTCATTTCACTCCTTATCTCTATTAAAATTCACTCTCTTCTCTCAAAACTAACTCTCTACAAACTTATTTTCTCTTAAATTTAAATATGGTGGGGGGAAGAGTGGTGGATATGATGGTGGTGGAAGGAGTGGTGACAGTGAACGACGTAGTGGTGATTGCGGCTTGAAGTTGAGAGTTTTGCTATTGAGTTCTTGTATACCGTCGTGATTTTGTTGTTACCGTTTATGAGTCGTGTGTTGGTGAGAGTGAGGAGCATGAACGTACAGACTTTGTTTACGAATTTGGCTCTTGCAATTTCGTTACTTGTATAACTTAGTTACTATGAAAAATATGAACTTTGTTACTTTGTGTTTGCATTTTCTGTTTCAATTTTGTGTTTGTATTTTGTGTTTGCATTTTATTTTTGAAGAGCGCGTGTTTCCATTTCTTCTTTGAGTTTATGTTTGCCAATTTTCTTACGTGTTTTGTGCAACTGCAGAGGCTGCTAAGGCTTTGCTATGTTTCGCTCATCGCCGTCAATTATCTTGTTGGGATTAAATGCTCCACACAATATGCATTTCTATTTGTTATTTACATTTATGTTTGCATTTTATATGTGAAGTGAGGATTTACCCAACTCTCGTATGGTATCTTGCTAACCCAAAATTCAGTTCAAACCCAATACCATCATCACCAAATCCATAAACTTTATCTGATGTTTAAAGAAGTTGAAGTTGAAAGAAGTTGATGAAATGAGAGTGGTTGAAAAAGAAGATGAAAGAATGAGAGGGGGAAGGGTGGAGAAGGACCTTGGAAAAATTAACATCAAAACTAAGAACAAAGAACAAAGCCCTACTCAACACTTAACATCACATTGAATGCACAAACTCAACACTTAACATCAAGGAGAATAACATTAAGTATTCCACCAAAGCAAGTACTTTAACATTAAATGGTCTTCATCTTACCCTAACTAGGACCAAAGTGTCCTTGGTTATGCATTTTGCACTTAGTTAGAAGGGACATGTGTCATCACGTGGCTTCATCTTGAGTCTTCATCCAACAACGTAGAAGATGGATCCACAAATACACCATTTTGAAGGGATCCTCGTGATAATGGTATGTTATGCTAAAGTTGATTTAGCAAAAAATATGCAAACCATCATTTATATCAGTCGAAATTATGCCATTTAATTAAAGAATTGAGATCTCTTAACTGGGGTAGTTGTAAAACACACATATTAAGTTTTTTCTCAAAATTATTGTTCGCTGCATTAGGTCTGAATCGATTTTCACTATGTCGAATTAATCTACAATTGGAAAAGGCCGATGAAATATATATCTCTAAAACTTAATTAGTGGACTAAAGAAAGCTCAATGTTGGTGGTACAAGAAGTTTGACTAAAGAAAGCTCCATGTTAGTGGTACAAGAAGTTTGATTCCTTAATGATTCAGCATGATCATCGAATGACTACGTCAGATCATTGTGTCTTTGTGAAGAGATTTTCAGACGAATAAATCATTGTACTTCTATGTGTTGATGGCAGGTCGACCGCTAGGAAAATAATGAGAAAAAGCCAACCAAAGAAAGAGTTGAAGAAGTTTTTTCAATGAAAGACTTGGACCAGCATGATTCATTCCTAGTATTAAATCTCTAGTAATTGAAATCTCAAGTGAAGTATATTGAGAAAGTTTTGGAACAATTCCACTTAGACAAAGCAAAGGCAATTGCAACTCTACTTGAAAATCTTTTACGCTTAATACAAATCAGTGTCCAATAAGTGACATGGAAAAGAGGAAACGCAGAAACTGTCATATGTATAGGCTATTGGAAGTTTATTGTGTGCAATGGTGTACACTCGACCTGACATAACACATGCTAATAGTATTAGCAAAATTTTGGCTAATTCAGGAAAGGAGCATTGAAACGCTGTTAAGTAAATTTATGATATCTTAGAGAAACTTTCAAAATGAGTTTATATTTTTGAAATGAAAACAAAAGTTGATTGGCTACACAAATGCAAACATGGTCGGAGATTTAGATTCAAGAAAATCTACTTTTGGACGCCTGATTATATTTTCAAGGGGAGTCATATTGTGGCGGTTGATGAGTAGTTTTAGGGACTATTCATGAGAGTACTATCCTAATCACGAGTCAAACAAATACAGAAATCTAGGGGTGATCTAGAGTCAAATTAAAGAAGAGGTGATAGTTAACTAGGGAAAGTATCATGTGGAACCCCCCCTTTTCATGAATCCATGGATCCCCCTTTGCAGCCTTTTCATGGATCCATGGTAGTGTCTGCTGTTTGTTGTCTGCTGTCTGGTGTCTGGTGTGTGCTGTCTACTGTTTATATACATAGCTAAGGTTATTAAGTTAGGAATGGAACAAGTTCCATCAGGCAGTGATGCTGTTAAGTCAAAAACAACTTCTAATGTTTGGAAATATTTTGTGAAGCTTAATGAAGAAGTTGTAAACGGGAAAAAAATTCAGCATGCTAAGTGCACTGTTTGTAATGATAAACTCATTTGTTCTGGCACTTCTGGTACATATCATTTATCTAGACATCTTAAAATGCATGCTACTATCTTAGCAACTAGTTCTGATATTAGAACTCAAATGTTGCTAACTAAAGATAAATGTGGAATGATCGCTAATTTTCAGTTTGACAATGATAGAGCAAGATCTGAAATTGTTGATTTCATTGTTAGAGCTGAGTTACCATTTTCATTCGTAGATACACATGATTTTGTTGGCATGGTTCAAAGAGGTTTAGCACCTTAGTTTAAAAAAAATTCTCAAAATACATGTAAAAGGGATGTTATGAAAAGATTTTATGCATCTAAATGTGACTTGATTTCCTTCTTTGATAGTTTTAAGGGTAAAGTTTGCTTTACTTCAGATATGTGGTCATCTAGGCAAAAAATGGGATATATGAGCCTAACAGCTCATTGGATAAATGATGATTGGATCATGGAAAAAAGAATTGTCTTTTAAAATGGTGGAGTACCCACATACTGGTAATAATCTTGCTATTCATGTGCATGAGGAGCTGATTTCTTGGCATTTGCATGATAAGATCTTTTCAATCACACTAGATAATGCATCTAGTAATGATGTTCTTATTGCACAATTATCGAATCATCTTATCCTTCCCTCTGTTAGTAGAAGTCTTTTGCATTTAGGTGTACATGCCATATATTGAATTTGATTGTTCAAGATGGTCTTGCTGTTTTGTCGCCTACCATTGAAAAGATTACTTCTATTGTACGCTGTATGAATTCATCGATAAAACGACATGAAATGTGGGTATCTTGCTGTATTGAGTTGGGTTTAAACAAGCGAAATATTGATAATGATGTGCCACATCGATGGAATTCTACATTTGACTTGCTGAATGTTGCACTCAAATACAAGACTGCTTTGCATAGGTTTTGTCTTAGGATAAATGAATCTAGAAATACCTCTTTAGATATTCCCACCGAGCATGATTGGCTTGTTGCTACCTTGTATTTGAATTTTTTAGCCATTTTTAGTTCCACAACTAAAATATGCAATGGTTTTATTCACCTACATCTAACAAGGTTATCAATAGTTTGGTTGATATCGTTGCTACCTTTAAAGCATATGAGCCTCTTACTGCATTTAGTGTTGCTTTGAATGCCATGAAACTGAAATTTGACAAGTATTGGGCTGAATTTCCAATTATTTTTTGTTTGGCAACGGTGATGGATCCTAGGTTCAAACTTTTAGCCATTGAAACTTGGTTGGGACATTATGATTTAAGTGATATTGAAATTCAAACAAAACTAGATCATGTGAAGACTACTCTGAATTTTTTGTATGACATGTATAAAAAGAGTAGTGCACCTTCATCTACGCTTGTTGCTTGTGCATCAGCCCCCCTGTTGTTTCTGAACTGAATTGTATAGATGTTAACATTCCTGTTGTTTCATCTACATCTATGGCGAGATTAAAACGAGCTAGAGTATCAAGTAGTGGTACATCTACTGATTTGCAAATTATTTAGAGCTAGACACTTTAGATGTAGATGATACTACCACTTTTAACATTTTGGGCTGGTGGAGAACACATAGTAGCACATATCCTGTTTTGTCCTTAATGGCTAAAGATATATTAAGTGTGCCAGCTTCTACTGTTGCATCTGAGGCGGCATTCTCAGCTGGAGGTAGGGTGATTTCTGAAAAAAGAGCGTGCTTGAGTCCTAGCACTATTGAAGCTTTAATTTGCCTAAAGGACTGGGCGCTGGCTACTAATAGAGGACAAGAAGCTGCAGCTGAAGAAGCTGCCGCTGAAGAACTAATTAGTATACAAACAAGTAGACCAGATTGGTTACAAGATGAAGACAATGAAGATGTAGTTAACCTTGAAAATGAGTTAGAAGAAGTCCATCAGTCCTCTGGTTTTGTTACTTAGACCATCAGTAATTTGTACTTTTTGGAGCTCCTGGTAAGAAAAAATCACGCCTTGTTTGTCTATTCTATATAGTCTGTTTTATATTTTGTTATCAATATTTGACCAGTGGACTTGTGGTGCAGTTTGTAGATTACAGTGAGCGAACTCTTATGTGGTATTAATGTAGAATGGAATCTGGACAAAATCTTACTTGTCCTTTTGTTGTTTCCAGTAAGTAATATTATAACCTCACATTGATTTTGAGTGTTATCTAATTTGTTTTATGCCGCTTGCTAATGGATATTCTTTTGTATAGAATTTTGAATTTACTTTTGAAAAGCAGATATCACAAATTTCTGCATTTTGTCCCTGGTACGAGAAAATGAACGAACTCAATTAATTTTTAACTAATTGTTACATGATATATTATTTGATATAGAAATTGATGTTTCAGGTTACATATTATGTGCACTGTTATCTTTTAATGCAAGGAAGATTGAAGTTTTCAAGTTTGATTTTGAGTAGGTTTGTGTTCTTTATTTTTTATCCCCATTTCATAATTAAATGGTTTCGTTGAGTATCGTGATTAAGGAAATTAGCAGCACTTTGATTTGGGGTATAAATTTCTCTAGGAGTTCAAGAGAGAAATAAGATTTACTTCAAAATGACATGCTCTCATTTCTCTCTTGAATAACACAATCTGGCAATCTGATATTTCAAGTTACACCTTCTCTGAATATGGTTGAGATCCGAAAAGCCAAAGGAAACACTCTAGAGTTGCATAAAGTATGTCATGCTCTCGTTGCTCTCTTAAATTACACAATAGTTTTGTTAGTTGAACAATATCCAACTTATAACACACTGTATAATAATGTAGTTCTACAAAAGACTGTCAATCTCTCTTGACAGTGTTGTTTGGAAATCCAAGTAAAAATGAAGAATTGATACTGAGTTCTCGCACCGCACGGAACGTTGATATAAATATTTTGTAGCTTAGTCGCCTTAATGTTGCTTTGATACTCCCAATATCAGTGTATTTTTTTTGTTGTTGATACAAGGAAGGTTTTTTGTTGTTGATATAAGGCAGGTTTTTTGTTGTTGATATAAGGCAGGTTATTTTGTTGTTGATATAAGGCAGGTAATTTTGTTGTTGAAATAAGGCAGTTTTTTGTTGTTGATATAAGTCAGTTTTTTGTTGTTTATATTAGACAGGTTTTTTTATTACTTATTATTTGAAACTAGGCATTAAAACATGTATTGTGTTTTAAGCTGGCCCAGCCCGGCAAAGCTCGGCCTAGCCCGAAGATACACTTTATCATAAAGCCTCAAGGCTAGAGAAAATATGATAAGCCTGTGCCAGCCCGGCCCGGTGTACAGTAAAAGGCTCCTAATTTTAAAAATTATATAGGCTTGGGCTTTGAAAATTTAGGATGGGCGGCCCAGCCCGGCCCAATGTCAATGCCTATGTTTGAGTTGGGCTCATTTGAGACCCACTTTAAATTTTGAGAACTTGAGACCTCAAATCTCACCCTCCAATTTAATTAATCCTAAGGCTATTATGCTGACACGTCTACATATGTGCATGTGCACTTTATGTATATATGAATTTGGCTACGTGTCCTCATCTGCCATCATCTACTTTTGCACAAACTGCACCCTAACAGTGTTAGAGTAATTACATAAAATAGACAGGAAATATGCAATTAATGAAATTACTGAACAACATAATTAGAAAGGAAATTGGTGAAACAATAAAAAGCAAAGTTAGAGATACAAAACCGTATGTGACTGAGGCACGCTCGGCGCTTTCCTTAAAACAATATTGCCCTCCCACTCGGTGCTGGGTTTCCTCTAGGCAATTTGTCTCCCAGGATACAGCAATCAAACTTTCACTCACGTGCACCCGGTGTGAAGAAGGCGAATGAAAACTGTCTTCCACTATCACCGACACAAAATATGACTACAAAACATGTAGGGAGGATCGAGGTTTTCATAGTTTTCTTTTCTATATTAAAAATAGTAGGAGACATCCTCCTTAAATATAAAAATATGATTGATAACCACTCATGCATAAAATATAGGGACAATTGCAGTAAACCACCAATATAATGTCCCAGTTTGCAGAAAACCACCATTATAACGAAAAATTACGAAACGGGTATATTATAATTCTGCCGTTAACCAAAAACCACCAACCTACTGTTCCGTTAAAAACGCCGTTAAAAGCGAGTAACCTTCGCAAATTAAATTGATTTTTATTTTATTTTATTTAGCAAACCCTGCAAATTTAACATGACTCCAAAGACACAGACTCAACCAAGTATGGATTGTATGGATCCACCACGCCTACCACCTGCCATCTCAACCAAGTATGGATTGTATGGATCCACCACGCCTACCACCACGCTATCAGGTACGATTCGAACCTTGGATTGTGTGAATTTGATGATGGATTGGTGATTGGGAAGGATTGGTGATAGATCGGGTTAGAGGAATTGGGAGTGGATTGGGATTGGGTGGTTGGTGGAGCGTAATCGTGGAAACGAGTATGCCTTGTTTGTGTGTCTGCTGCGTTTGTTGATTGATGGTTTAAGTGATTGATTGGGATCTGAGGTTGGAAAGATGTTTGGGATGCTTTGTGGATTTGAGTTGGAATCTGGAGATTGGATAGAACCCTAGAAATTTGGGATTAGGGTTTTGTTGATTTGAGTGGTTTTTGTAGTTCGTATGATGAATTTGTGTTTGATTTAGGGTTGATGATAGCTTTGGAAAGTGAGGGCACTGCTTTAGGGTTGATGATAGCTTTGGAAGTGATAGTAGGGTGCGGAAATAGTGGGTCGATGTTGCAGTGCGAAAATAATTTTTTTTTTGTTTGGTTAAACACACGCATCTGCAGCGCGTGTAAGACAATTCTGACGGAACAGTGTATTTGGTGGTTTTTGGTTAACGGCAGAATTATAATATACCCGTTTCGTAATTTTTCGTTATAATGGTGGTTTCCTGCAAACTGGGACATTATATTAGTGGTTTACTGCAATTGTCCCTAAAATATATTTAAAACCATCATGATGATTACCAATAAATATTTTAATTAAAACATTTTCTTTACACAGTTTCCAACAAACAGTTCATTCCGAATGTCATGCAAAAAATCATTTAAGAAAAAATAAATAAAATAATTCATGTTTCTGTTTAAGATTACACTTGAGACTTTGTAACATATTGTTGGGTGCATCATTTTGCTGTTCATCTTGCAATAACAAAAGATTTCGTAGGGTGTTCAAGGATGGCTTGTCAAGTGGTGAAGGCAGATCAAGAGGTTCTCTTTTAGGCTTCACCCATCGGCCAAAGCTATTATAAACCAGCCCTTTATTCGGAGCTTGGTACCAGCGTTCCGGAATCCTCATCTTTTCCAGCAGCATGTCTGAAGACTTGTTCACCAATGCCAAGTCTCTTAGCCTCCAACCTGAATCTAGACATCTTGCTGTGATACCCATCAACTAGATGCAAGTAAATTTCCAAGTTATGATACCCTGTGATGTCAATGTCATCTTTTAAATACGGCGACATTGAGATATCAAGTCGTTGCTGGACTCCGACATGTCTAAACAATCCAATGCATTTTTCTCGCAACAGCGTTTGATTTTTGACAGGAGCGAGTTGATCTCGAAGCCAGGGAGCCTTGGGACAATGTCTTGTTTGACCACTACGCGCAAAGTGTTAACTCCCATTGCACTAAGTCTCTCCTTGAATGCGATGTTACCAACTCTTGGTGCGGCGAATGAGATCACGCTGATGTAGATGTTAGGGATGAGTTTGGCTGCTTGATAGGCGGTCAAAGAGCTAAAGCTCCACCAAGGCTATGCCTGGTGCAGCGGTCCAGAACTCATTTACCCTCGTGTGTTTTGTAAATGTTGACTTGTTAGTCACTTCTTGATGACTTGTTCTGATGCACTTAGCTTGTTGAATTTGCTACTGTGTCAGATTTTGGATTTAAAGTTTCTAAGAACCCTTTTGCTACCTTGACGCGTTTATGATCTTCGTCTAACCGAACCATGCCTGTTCTTATATCCGCAAACCACTCGCATGGCATTGATGTTCCTCTCCAAGCAACAACAATGTCCCTTCTCCCGATCCTTTCAGACTCTTCATCAGTACTCACAGCAACATAACCCATCCAGTTTAGAGTCCTTGCACCAAGTCTCCGCCGCAATCTCTCGGTCGAACCAATGCGGAACATCTACAGGAGTCATAGCGTATATAAATTTAGTAACTCTATAACCATGTTTCGTCAGCTTTAGTTCGTCGAAAAGCTTTTGTTTGGAGTAAACACAGCTGCCACAAAACTCAGACAACGGATCCTTGTCAAACGCGTATATGTAGCTTCACAAAACTCTCCATATTTGACAATTTCACGACGTAGTGTCGGATGAAGTGGGTCGAGTAGATTATCCCAGTTGTCAGAGCCGTGTATCTGCCGCCATGTAGTGTTGGAAATGGGTTCTTTAGGAGACCATGCGGGTGTCTGCCACGCGCCGCCGTTGGCGAAGTTGGATGAAGTAATGAGTTTAATAAGGCGACGCTTGTTGTCTTGAGGAACGTTCGAATGAGGAGTTGCTGGATGAAGAGGTGTGAGCTGTTGGTTCATGGCTAAACATGACATGTGGAAACGGTGTCGTTTTTTGACTAAAGAAGCAGACTTTGCTGTATTCAACCTGAATGCCATCAACAGCTTTGACATCCTCCATGTTTTATTTTTCGAAGATCTTTCCGCCGCCTGTCTTCTTGGTGTCATCCTCATCTCCGCCATTGCTGATACAATCTTTAGAATCTTAGAGAGCAGAGCAATAGTTTTAACTATTAGTAGAAATGGATGACATTAATGAGCGAACATAAAAGTTTATAAAGGGCTAAGTTGTCAAACATGTCTGAATGACTGTCAAGGATGGCAACCCAATCAATGGAGTTTGGGAAGCATCCAAGTCTGTGCATTTTGGATTTAAAAACAGTACAAGTGGTCAACAAGTCATGGTCAGCATTGAATTACACGTTAAAAGGAGTCATACAAGTCATGGAGTTGTTGGTGTAATTGAACGAAGCAGCCGCCGCCGCCGGGTCCAAACGGGCCAGAACAGACAACGGCCCATTTAAAACGGGCATAAAAGAAAAGCCCAGAAAGGTAAATGTTAATTGATTAGCGAAAACAGAAAACGACCGATTAGATTGTGAATAAAATAGGTTAAATGTTTGTTTGTGTGTTGTGTCGAGTGTCGGCAAAGCAATGAAATTGAAATTGAAAGGTCAGCTGTCACGATCTCTGACAGACAATCGACTTTTCTAATTGGTCATCTCTTCTTCTTTTATTTCAATCTCTCTTGTTACGTTACTGCTCGCTTCTGTCGGTGACGATGATGAAGGGAGCGTCCAACGTGCAAAGCAGCACTGCGACGGTTGATGGTGAATTGGCCGCTTGTGAGGTTCGACCTGGTGGTATGTTGGTTCAGAAAAGGAAGGATCAGTCTGATAATTTAGCCAAAGTTATACGAATTCGAGTCGCATATGGACAGTCTCGGTTCGACATCTCGGTCAATTCTCAGTCAACGTTTGGTATTCTTCATTTTCTTTATATAGCTGTCTGTGTTGATATTGCTTGAATTGTACTATTGAATTGAGTTTTTGAGTGATTTAGGGGAGTTGAAGAAGCTGTTGGTTAGAGACACAGGGTTGCAGCCAGGAGAGCAGAGGCTGGTTTACAAAGGAAAAGAGCGAGAGGACAAGGCATTTTTGGACTTATGTGGGGTTAAGGAGCGATCCAAAGTGGAGCTGTTGGAGGATCCTTTATGCCGGGAGAGGAGGATTGTTGAAAGCAGGAAGACGGCTAAGATTCAGTCTGCGCAACGGGCACTTGCTGATATTTCAGCAGAGGTCGATAGACTGGCCAACCAGGTGATGATCACGTCTTCCTTCCGCACATTTAACTTAATGAATGAATTTATTATAAGAAGATATCACATAATGATTGATAAACACATTGCTTACTTAGATCAAGAATGATGCCATTTTTGACTTTTTTCAATATTGTTATGTGGGTGGGGGAGTTGAAATAGATATGTGTGTTGTGTGGGATGAGTGTTAAAGTAGTAACATGATTAAGTTTCCCGGCATGGGGTTTAGAAAATGCATTAACCAAAGGGAGCACATGCTGCTGGGGACCAAGTTGTGATTTGTGAATCAGTGCCAGCTATGGATGTTGGATCTGAAGAGCTACTAATTAAATCTCAAAAAGTTGTTGTGGTGACTTGTGAGATCTCAACAATTGGCATCAGTTCATAGTACTTGAGTTGATTACGCAGGTGTTTTCCCTTTAGTAGTATCCTGTCATGATTAAATGGGTAAAGGGAAAAGAAAAGGTTCTATTGTTCTTGCTGTGTTTTTGTGTTTGCTAAAATTGAAATTGATCAATTTATATCTCGTGAATTCGTAAAACTACTTTGGTTTGCTGTTTTGGTGCTTCGAGCACCTTCTTGTATGGTAATTATATATGAAAGCTTTTTACAGATTCCTACCATAAAGAAGACCATCTCCAGTGGCAATAAAGTGCCTGAAGTTCAAATCACTACATTGATAGAAATGCTAATGAGGCAAGCAATTAAACTCGATGGCATTTCAACTGTAGGCACTGAACTCGCTGCTGCCAAAAATCTTCAGGTACTTTACTGCCAGAGTATTGATCAAAGCCATTTCTTGTGATATGATCCATTTACAATGTTCAGCTTGACGAATAAGCGTGTTGTTTATGGCAGGGTAAACGGGGTGCAGAAGAGCGTCGAGACCCTGGATCTTCTGAAAGTTGAAAATGCGAACGTGAAGCCAGTTATCATTTCAACCAAGTGGGAAACTTTCGAGTTTGATCCTCCACCAAGCACAGCAGCTCGCTGGGAACTCTTTGATTGAACCATCATCTCTATGTCATTTGTGTGTTACAATACAGTATTCATTTAGAGGCCAAGGAGAGTTACATTAAAGCGCTACTCCCTACTTGTATCTATAGCCTCATTTGCCTCCTAGCACTCTTTGAATAAGCATTTATTGCTGTCAGTCATCTCATAATCAATGAAATTTTTGTTCAAATCCTTTCATTTATTGTGTCTTTTTCTGCTCCTCCTGTCTCTGTTCTTCAGCTTTCTGTTAATTTGGTCTTTTGGTAACTAAATTGATAGCTCTAAACTGAAAATGATTCAGGTTGATTCCGGATCCGAGAATGATTTTCAGTGGATTCTATGGCCTTCCAGGCGGTTTAGCTCTATGTTGGAAGGAATAGATTTTCTTAAAATAACAAATCAATGTTGTGCTGAAGGAGCCTCAAAGAGGTCGGTAACTCTTTTTTACGGCCATCCGATGACTAACTGTAACTGAAGAGCTGAGACTTTTTTTTTGATAAACCGAAACAACATTCACACCCGCGCAAAAACCAACAAACAGAAACCACCAAAGAACGCACGCTAACACCCAACACTACAACTGCATAGGCACCATAGCTTGCCTCACACACAACGGGACTGCCCATGCATGACTCCACGACCCCTTCGATTCGAGAGCATGGCGAGCGATGGCATCAGCAATCATATTATCCTCTCGCAACACATGCTTGACTTTCCACGATGGGTTCCTATTCATGAATTCCATGCACTCAGGCCACCAGTCCAGCATCCCCTGCACCTGCCCAGTCCCTAACAAAATTGCTTGAACCACCTCCAATGTATCCGTAGCAAACACAACCTCGCCCCATTGTAGTGTTTCGGCCAGTCTCATTCCTAGTATTTCGGACATGTAAAAAAGAATGTGCGACATACTTAAGAAGGAAAAAAAGGCTCTAGCTATCAGCTTTAGTGATCATGCATCTGAGCAATCTAGTGATGATGGACAAGCCAACAATAACTTAGTCGTAGCCACCACGGTTTACACAAACATCCCAGTCGTAGAAAACACGCACAAAGACGAATCTCGTGAAACGAACTCTGTCAGAGGTAGTGAAGAAAGCTATCACTGAGAGGAGCCCATGACACACTATCACAAAGAAGAACAAGTGACCAGTTTTCACACAAGACCTGTCACAACTAATGAAGTTTCATCAAGCTTATCTACACTTAAGACTAATAAAAGTAGATTGTTAACATCCTTAGCTGAGACTGAGAAAAAGCTGAAGCAAGAAAAAGAAGAACATTGTGTCAAAAGTTTGTCAACATGTTGAATAAAGGAACAAAAGACTTGGACAACATCCTAGATGTTCAGCGAGCTGGATCACAAAAATCTGGACGAGGCTATGACTATCAGGAGACATTAGGTGTTACAAATTTGTCCCAACTACGACTAGAGTGAACTCCGATCCACCTACAATAGGCAAATAATTGAAACAGTTGAAATTTCAAAAATGTAGTGTCAAAGATAGGCGTGTGTGTTATCACTGCGACAAGGAGGGCCATATAAGAAGAAATTGCTAAGATTTTTTGAAAGCCACAAAAGGATGATTGTGACACCACCTATGACTAAACGTCGATATGTCCAGAATCAATAATTCAGGGGGAGAGGATACAATTGTTGTGTTGTCACAGACAAAATTAGAAATTCTACTCCATAGATCAAACTAGTTTGGAGAGTGAAACAGAAAAAGAGTTATCACTTTCTACATATCAAGTTACGACTAAGACTAGAATTACGACTATGACAGACACACCAAGCACGTACATTGCTAAAACTGGTAAGACAGAAAAAGATGTTGAGAAGCTTACGACTACTCAGGCTATGACGAACTCCATATACAAAAAAGAAAGTATTGCTAAAGGGGGAGTTTAAAGTAAAATAATTCCATGGGAGCAGTTGAAGTTTGTGTCTGACAACACTAATGAATTTTCCTACACTCAAGAACTAAATATTGCTTTAGTAGTACTTAGCCAGTCATAGACCAGAAGGTGAAATCAGTTGGACTGTCAAGTAAATAGAAGATTTGCTGAAGCTGCATAACTATCTAACATATTTGACTTAGGGGGAGTCAATGAAAAATAAGCTCTTGTCAATACTATGCCAAAAGGGGGGTAAATGGCTAAAGTACACATTTGTGACTTGAACAGTGACATATAGGTAGTTTTGCCAAAAAAAGTCAAGGAGAATTTTTGTTCCAAATGTATAACATGTTTTGGCAAATAATAGTTCTAGTCTTGAAGACTGTCATGGGAGCAAACATGAACAGAGCTAAGACATTAAACTTAACGAAGCTATGATGGAGAGATTTCCTAATCGCAAGATTTCCTAAAACAAGAAGTTTCTTGATTTAAATTTGGAAATCCTAGAGCTACTAGTATTACAACCTCAAGAAGGATTTCATAGTCAAAATAGGTAATCTTGATAAGGATAGTTTTAGGAAACCTAGTCCTAGAGAATCTTGTATAGCTTTCTAAAGCTAGAAAGGAACTCTAATTTCCCAGCCCTATATATAAAGAGATCGGAATTGTTGAAGACAACCAACCCAAGAAAAAACCTAAAGCTTATACATTCATCCTAGAGACTTGGAGTAAAAAAGAAATTGTGCAGTTGTGCTTGTGACAAGACAATTGTACCAGGAATATAAGTGCAACTGATACCCCACTGCAACTAGGCAGAGAAAGACAACATGCATATCTATTGTCAACTAATACAGTGGACGACTGTGGCAAACGCGCTGTGACTGACACTCAGGTAGAAGCTGTCAAAGATGAGTAATAGAAGGTTTCTCTACCTATAGGTTGATAGGTTCTGTTTCCTAGAGTTGTTGTATAGATTGTCAAGAATGACTCTTGTAACGTTGTACTAAACTCATTTAGTAAAACTTATAGTCGTTGGACCCCTCGTTGGACCCGGGAGAGGGTTCCCCACATTACGGTTCAATTGTCCTGAAGTGGGTCCTGAAGTGGGTTAACAGTTTACTTGTGTGACTACATTGTTATTGTTAACTGTTTAAACATAAGCTGTCACAGACTGTAAGTAACTTGTGACAGGCTAATCAGCGCGTTGAAGCTAAATTTATCTAAAGCGAAGAATTTCACCATTCATCAACCAGTGGTATTAGTTGGTTCGAATTGCTCCGCTTAAAAACAAGCCGACTCCATAGCTTTTCGTGCAATCAGAACCATCTCCAAAATTGGATGCTTCTTGGGTTAACGTTTCAGACTTTGTAGTTATATTTTTAAACTTCAACTTGGAGGCCAAGGTTGTTTATGACGCCGCGAGAAATGTTACGGCACAATTATGTTGAAGTTTGAAATAAGATTCATCAATTTGTAATGGGGGACAAATGTGAAGAGCGGGCTGATGAGATTTAAAAATGTTTGAAGAGATCATGAGAATGCTAAAACTTAAGGCTTATGTGCCTCATACTAATAATGTGCAAGCTGATATTGAGGAAGAAGAGAAGGAAGATGCTTTGAATTATCACTATGAAAAGATTGCTATTGCCTTGTCACTGATTAGCACTCCATCTAGGACCCCAAACTCATCTCAAAGTTCTACGAACGTGATTGTGCGGGATAGGAGTACGATTTCACCATTTCAAAAATGGTTCATATTCATGCGAGGAATATTGGTAAATTATGTCAATGATGACTTGAGGAGAATTTCTTAAGATACACTGATACAAACGAGGGGGCACATGCTGACTGGCAAACAACATGTAGTAAGATTCACATATGCATTCCAATCCATGTGCATTTCATTCAAGGCAACTTACCTGTTTTTGCTTGACTTGCAAATCTTAAGGACTTGGTTATTAGGATCACATGTTGACTGGATGATCAAGAACTTATATTGTGTTGTCACTGGAAACTTACAATTGCAGTACTTAATGAAATCACATCATACAACTTCATTCTATGACGTGAATCCTTATATAGATGATGAAGGCCTTGTCTCAAGAAGAAAATATAGAACACACTTATGGATAGATAAGATAACTAGAGAAGGAAGTTCAGCCCTTCTGCTTGTGCCTAAGTTATCCTGCATTATGTTTTCTTTTCACGCAAGAACGCTAGTCGGGCTAGAAGCGTTGATCTCGGATTTATTTTTCCCACACTCATTTTTCTTGTGTTCATGTTTTGAGACTTTCCTTTGCAAGCCTTCAAACATATTCTCTATAGCTGAAATCTCATCTTTAGCAACTGTAGGTATTTTCCCAACTACTGCCATTTTGTGTTGGTATTCTCTGATTTGTTCAAGTCCTGCTGTGATGTCAGTCCCAATATCTTCAACCGTCTTGCGCAACTCTCCATTTTGAGCTAATATGTCTCTTAGTTTTCTTTTTTGTGTCCTATACCCATCAAGGGCTTTTAACAGTTGATCTGAAAGTGTTCGGTTTCGTTCTTGCAGCGCTGCGGCGTTATTTCCAGTGGACTCAGGAACTCTCTGGGATATAACATTCTTTTGATCTTTGTGTTCTGCTGCACAAGTCTGAACTTTAGCTAAAAGGGATGCATTTTGAGCTTTCAAATCGTTTATGAGCTCCTCCAGTCCTTGAACTTCTCCAGCTTTTCTGGATAGCTCCATGGCCATGATCTCCTTTTCTTTCCCCAAACTGGAACACATGACCTCCAGGTTTCTTTTTGCCGCTACACTTGCCATAAGCTCCTTCCTCAACTTAGCTATCTCATCCCTGATGCATCAGGTGATTTGATACCTTGTGGAGGGATATTCGAACGTCTAAGCTCGGTGTTGCACCTCCTAAGCTCTGCTTCCTTCTTTTTCCCAAAATTAGATTGTGCCTTCTCAATCCTAGTCCTGATATCATCAAGGATGGACAGCATCCCAGCCACTCTCTGAGCGCTCCTTCCATTGTTGCCATCTACTGAAGCTTTATTTTGTTCTTGGATAAGCTTCAATAATACCATCAAGTTCGGTGCCACACCTAAAACATCAAACAGACATCATGGGATTGATGAAACCAACCTGGCAAAGGATGAATACCTGAATTTACAAAAACAGGCAGATTGAACAAACCTACCTTCTAAGCTTGATGTTTCGGCATTGGACACATTAGCCAAATCTGGGGATGAAAATACCCGAAAGGTGCTCATATTTCAACCTCACCTCTTATTTAATACGTATATATGGAAAATGATTGATAGAAAGAAAGAAACTTAGAGATCTAAAAGGGAGGTGAGGCAGCTTGAATCCTCTCCCTCTCTCAAGTTCTCTGTTTTCTTCAACCTTCTCCTTGAATGCAGAGATAGAGAAAGACATAACTAGTGCATTTAGAGTTGATTGGCTGAGAGTGAAACATGATGTTTTTAACGGTATTTTTGGCAACTTTTTTGACTTTTATTTTGCATTTGTCTCTCATTTCCTTGGCTGTGGCCTCTTTGACTAACTAATTTGAAAGAAGAGAAATAAGTGAGTTTTACATGAATGCTAAAGTTCCACATGTCTGTTTTGCTAATTTGCACTTTATTCAAAACAAACTTAAAGTGGGTATTCATATTATTTGGTGAAATCTAGTAGAAAACAAGAAAAACCAATAAAATAGTGCGAGACTAGAGGTTATAAATAAAATTTGACGTAGGAGGAGCTTCCGCTGCTGGATGGAATCAGATTCAGATAAAGGGACAATTGCAGTAAACCACCATTATAATGTGTCAATTTGCAGAAAACCATCACGGTATCAAGAAATTATCAAACGAGTATATTATAATGCTGCCGTTAACTAAAAACAACCAGCCCTACTGTTCCGTTAGGATTTAGTAAACACGCGCATATTAAACGCGTGTGCTAAAAATTAATTGACAAAAAGTAAATCAGTAATTTTAATGAAATTACTTGCCAAACTTACTAGCCAAAACACCAGTCGAATTAGGGTTACTCGTCGGCGCCGCTCGAAAGGCAATACGCTCACCTCATTGCTCGATACTGGATTTCCGAATTCGTCTTGTCAGTTCGATTTGTGTTTTCAACGATGGCTGGTCGAAGAGGTACGTTTGGATTCTGTTGCAATTTAGGGTATAGGGTTATGGTTGTCTGTTGAATCTATCTCTAATGGTTCGATTTTAGTTTTATTTGCAGACGATTCAATCCATAAGAAGATGTCAACCATTCTGCTGAATCGGATATGGAATCAGACCTAAATGACAGTGAGGAAGATGATGCATTATTTGAGAAATATGTAGATGCAGATGCGAGTGAAGAAGATGTCAATGAGCTTGTTGAGAACGTCGATGGCATGGTACTACTGATGTGCGAGACATGTAAAATGAAGAGGATATCAATGAGTATGAAAATTTCGAAGGACTTGTTGAGGTTGGGAGTGGTTCGAACAGTAATCTGAGTTTTCGAAGCTTTAATCCCAAAAAAGACTTCAAAATGCAGATAAAATTGGAGGTGGAGATGTTATTTGCCTCAGGAGATATATTGAGAAAGGCTCTAAGGCAGCTAAGTATATCAAACGGTGGTGATTTTTATTATCTCAGAAACGATCAACATAGAATATCAATCTTTTGTAATAGAAAATTTGATTGTCCGATGCGTCATGCAAGAAAGAATTGCGGTTGTGGAGTTCGAAAGTGTGGATTTTTTGTGAATGCAAGTAGGTATGCAGAGGATGGCTCATTCCAAGTGAAGTCATTTGATCAGGTACATGAATGTGGAAGAGTAAACAGAAATACAAAGGTGACATCAGTTTGGCTGGCTGATAGATACGTGGAGCATCACAGGGATGATCCCACTTGGAAGCTCAGTGCATTTTTCAATCACATTTTGCGAGATTTCAAGGTTGAAGTTTCATACACACAAGCTTGGCGAGCACGGAAGCGAGCAAGGTTGATGATTTACGGGGATGGCAATGACAAATATGGGAAAGTATGGGATTATGCTACCACGATCACAGTTAGAAATCCGGGCAGTTCGGCGTATGTGAAAGTCGCCTTAGAGAATCCTGAGAGACCATTATTTGAACGGTTGTACATCTGTTTGAACGCATGTAAGGAAGGGTTTCGCAGGGGTTGTAGGCCAATAAATGGGTTGGATGATTGCCATTTGAAGGGACTATACTCTGGACAGATTTAAGTTGCTGTCGGTATAGATGCGAACAACAACATATTCCCCATTGCATACGCAGTAGTAGAGGCTGAGCGGAGAGAAACATGGGGGTGGTTTCTAGATATATTGCTGAGAGATGTTGGTGAATCTTGTTTAACTATATTTGGTATGTCGCAATAGTAATGATTTCTTAATACCTATAATAGGACGTCTGCAGTCAAACTATTATTGCCAATACATCAATTGGACTGCAACAGCCAACACCAAATACTGCTGATACATCTTCTGGACAGAACCATGTTAATGTGGCTGCCACTCAGGACTTTAAGAAATAAAAGAACCAAAACAAAGGCTATAAAAGTAACCGCTTCGAGACTCTTAAACGCACCACCAAGGCGTAGCCCAAGGAAATTAACAAAGAGCAAGACTTGAAGATGAGGCTGCTGTGACCATCTTCTATGTACAGATTAAGAGCTGATCAGATTAAGAGACTATGTTTTTTGGGTATTATGAGCTGATCAGATTTAGAGCTTTTTGTGTATTATAAGCTTCTTGTGTTCTATGTGCTCCTTTTGTATATCATTATGCACAAAACTTTGTAATTTGCATTATCCTTGCATATGAACAAATTCCCTTTTGGTTTCAATCTAAATTCCTTTTGTTTTCAATCTAAAAGGTACATCCTGCATACCTGTCAAATTCCCTGTTGTTATCAACAAATATATTCTTAAAATACCCAGTGCTGTAAGTAATCTAAAAGTTACACTTTACAATTGAGACAAATTTTGACACAAAAGTTACACATCAGTTGACTCAGTACTTGAACATAACATTTACAAACACAACCAATAATGACATACACAGAATTATAAGTAATCCAGACATGTCGTGGCACTTTTTACTAACTGCTATTCGAACTTTTTTAAGCTCTTCCTCAACCACTTCGATTCGCCTTTGTAATTCCCAGACTTCCCCTCTCTCAGACACTAATTTATTGATAACATGGATGGCTCTTTCACAGAATTGGTCATCCTTCCACTTAAAAAACTTACATCCCTTTGCTTCAGTTCTGTATAGACGACATCCGTAAAACCTTCTTCCATAGTTCAGTTTTGTCTGCGCAACTGATTCTTTAGCTAACAAGCCACAAAAGCAGGTCACCCTTTGCGAGTATTGATGTAGAACTTGAGCTTGCCATTCTTCAGCCTGTAACAAATTCACATACTTGCATAAGCTTTTTTGTGTGAAATTCACATACCGCAAAAATGTGTAAGAACACTCAATATAGACTGTGAAAACCCTTGATTTCATGGACACTCAAAATTGTAACAACGATTAATCCAATAACAATAAACAGTAGGGGGAATTGAGATCTAAGTCATAGAACATCACGAAACGGGTTTACCTGCCGATATCTGAAGGCCCACACACTCCGATTTTGTGTCAAACTTTGATTTCCTTGGAAATCTGAAAATGGATCGCACCACCGATCGAGGTTTGATTGCGGCAGAAATGTGATTAGGGTTACTCGATTTTGAAGAAGCGATAGGATATCTTCTGTATAAATGAAAATATATAATAAGTATTGTTCAATTAATAAGCCCACACGCTTTTAACGGTTCAATTAACGGAACAGTAGGGCTGGTGGTTTTTGGGTAACGGCAACATTATAATATACTCGTTTGGTAATTTCTTGATACCGTGGTGGTTTTCTGCAAATTGGCACATTATAATGGTGGTTTACTGCATGTTATGTTGCATTGATTTCTTCCATGCCACACATGTAAAGCAATTCTACCAGGCAAGCATGCTTAGAACATATAGGTTAACTAGTGCTGAAATAAAATGACACAAATATTTTACGTGGAACCCTAGATCCTGGAGAAAACCACGGAGAGCGTCAACGAGTCTCAGGAAACATCACTAGGCAATAAAGTTCGAGCTACAAGCATTCAACACATCAAACCCTAAACCTAGAACAAGCAATAAAACAAACAGGACAGCTAAAGAACTAAAGGAGGACATTTCAAGCCACTGTGAGGCCCCTGAGAAGTCCAGTGCCAACTATGCCATCGACCATCCTCCGTTCCAGCATCTTCTCTATTGCTCACGCTCTCGGTTCTCTTTTCTAGGGTTTCAAAAGTGTGTCTCGTATGATGAGCGTTATTGTAGCGGGTTTTATAGTGAGCAGAAGTGCAAATATTCGTTAACTTGAACATTTGCACTTTAGCCCTTCAGTTTGTTAATTGAACCAAATAACAGTTAGAAATCCAACTCTTGGATAATTATGATTTTGCCATAATCTTTAGGTTATTTGAATAACCTGGCAAAACACAAAAATCCTCAAGAGCTAGGAATTGTTACTCAACTCAAAGAACAAATAGTTCTCAGCCAAAATCTAAGGAGTATGGATTACAATTTGCCCTCCTATTCCTCAGTTTTTGGCAAGAACAATAAAACCATTCAAGTCACTACCTAAACTAAGCTTTGCCATTAAAGACTCTTAACTCATCATAAACACCACTTGAATTATTCATGCATTACAGACTCATCACACATCAAGCAAGGCATTGCAATACATACCATATTCAGAAAACTAAACTATAGACTCTAAACTTCAAGAATCAAAATTGCCCATTGAATTCCATTAACCCATGACCGTCATCGGCTCACTAGAATTGGTGAAGGACCTCTTGCTCAGTCAACGTCTTCAATATGGAGCGCGGACCTGCAAAAGTTGAACTTATTAGCGGAAACAATTTTATTGCCGAAATCTGTAGGATTTAAATCCCCTAAAACCTTTTTAACAATGACAATTTCAGAATCAATGAGTTCCTTATAAAATGATAACGGACATTTACATGTTCGATCTCTCATGATATACAGGATCCTTACACAAGCATAGAGCACTCATACTATCAGTGTTAATCACAGGCACCATTTTAAAATCAGTAAGCTCATTCACCAAACCTCTAAGTCATAAGGCTTCTTTTGCTACCTCAGTGGTAGTAATATATTCTGCTTTAGTCGATGATAAAGCCACTATGGACTGAAGCTGAGACTTCCAACTAACAACATTATCTGCCCAAGTGTAGAAGAAGCTTATTTTGGACTTTCGATTACCTTGTTCCTGGCATAATCTGAGTCCACATATCCCTGAAACTCACAGTCAGGATCATACAAAGCATAACATAGTCCAAAAGTCCTAGTTCCATGATTATGCGTATTTATATGATACTCCCTCCGTCCCACAAAGTTTGTCCACCTTTTTGATTTTTGTGAAGTATAAAATAATCAGAGTGGACAAATATAGTGGGACGGAGGGAGTACATCAAAACATAAAATTCCGTAATTTTAATACATTTTTTCATGTATTGTTTCACGTTTTGTGTATGATTCAAGTTATAGATGTACATGATTTATGTAGCACATTTGGATATAATTGAAGACATTTGAGATGTAGAATCCAAGATGCAAGCAAAAGACAAAAAAATCTGAATTTCTGGTTCATCATGGAGGGTATTGAATTTGTGGACGCGGAGGGTATTGAATTTCAGATAATTCTTCACCATCCGCGGCCATTAATTCTTCACCCTCTGCGGCCATTGATTCTTCACCCTAACTAGCAGTTTGAAATTTGCAAAATGCGAGCTGCAAGACATGAGGGGGAAATTTGAAATGCATAAAAATAAGGGCAAAGAAGAACACAAAAATCAGCCATCATTTGTCCCTTGTTCTCATTCTTAAAAAATCATTTCTACACCATTTTCAACCAATTTTGGAGCTCCTTGCAACTTGAAGAAATTTGGATTTTTGGAGAAGAAACCATCTCATTCTCAAGCCGTAGTGACAACGGAGGATATAAAGAAGGCCACATCTTCATCATCAATATTTGTGAGCATTTTCTCACTTACAAACTCTTTTTTTATTGCATTTATCATGAATTCTATGTGTAACTAAACTCACCCGATTTGGGGAGTTGTTTGTGAACACATGTTGATGATTATTATTTCATGAATATTTTGTGTGAATTTTATTACAATTCTTTGATGCTTACTACATGCATGTATGTTTATTTAGAGTACCTCAGCGTTGAGCTACATTAACATGTCTTGCATGATGTTTGTTTGATTTCATTGTAGGAAAGCCTAGCGGTGTAGCTATTGTGTTATTCATTCAACCTATTGTCATGCTTCTTGAGAACTTCGCGGTTAATTGAAAAAAATGATATTATAGAATTATTTGCATATTATCTTAGCGGATTTATTATCTTAGCGGATTTAATTGTGTTGTGTCTCTAGCGGGAACAACTACATAAATTCACATGATTTTTACATGGTAGTAATTAATTTTTATGTTGCAAATAACTCCTTGCATCGGTGTTTTGATAGTGTTACATTATTTGTTACTTGATACTAAACAATTCAAAACCCCCCTTTAGGAATTATTAGTAGAACAAAAATATACTATTGACTTCAATTGCTCTCTCTTGTTTTTCAAGTTCATTTATAGGGCACTCTTGGTTAGCCAGTTCTAAGTGTCCTCCAAAGGTACACTAGCAGCCTTAACATGTTTCATGTTAAACCTATCGTCAACCTTGTCAATTTAATCAGTTTGCAGCAAGAACATCTTATGTTTTCTGTCTCTAATGATTTTTACTCCTAGAATTTTTTGTGCTTGTCCTAGATCTTTCATATCAAAATAAGAGTTCATATCATCTTCTAGTTTCCTAATTTCAGCAACAGAGTCACTAATGGGTAATAAATCATCCACATATAAAAGCACAAACAGAATACATGACATTTTTGGTTTCTTCAGGTACAAACATGCATCAATCTTGCTTTTATAAAACCCTAAGGCTAGCAAACATGCATCAAACTTTTTATTCAACTGCCTAGGGGACTGTTTTAGACCATAAATAGATTTCTTCAGTAAACAGACATGCTCTGGGTAACTTTTATCAATAAATCCCTTAGGTTGAGACATATAAATAGTTTCTAACAAGTCACCATGCAAGAAAGCAGTCTTTATATCCATTTTTTTTCTAAATTCCAATCATTCATCGTAGTCATAGTAAGCAACAGATGCAATGTTTTGTATTTACCAGCAGGCGCAATTTTTTTATTTTAATCAATCCCTTCTCTTTCTTAAAACCCTTAGCTACAAGTATCGCTTTAAACCTAAGGGGTTCAGTTTCACTAGAGCCTTACTTAATTTATAAACCCACTTACAGTGTACAGGTCTAAAAAATTTAGGCCTAGGAACTAAAATCCAGGTTTCGTTAACATTCATGGAGTTAATTTCTTCAATCATGGCAAGTTTCCATTCATTTGATTGCATACTGGTCATAGCTTGCTCATAACCATTAGGTGTAATAAAATTTAGCACATTCAAAAGTAACCAAGGAGGCATATTCAAACAAATTTGACTGATATTTAGGGTTAGGCTTCCTAATTCTAGGCTCCTATCCCTAGTTAATATATAATCACTCAATGCATGAAAACCAGAAACAACATCATCAGGCACATCAGATTGACTCTCAACCAACATCACTATCAGAGAAATTATCAGCAGGCACAACATTAACATCAACATTCACACCAGCATTATCATCATCATCATCATCATTATCAGAACTAGAAGCTAAATGACTTACAGAGCACTCACCAACATGGTGAGAATTTTGCGGAAAATTTTCAACACTCAAAGCTGGATTATGCTCCTGTCCAAGTCCTTACTGATTCATTGCCTGATAATTAGGAATGAAACTCAGATCATTTTCAACTGAATTACCTGCAATCGACTCATTAAGAGTCAGTTTTGATTTAAAAGCGACTCATTTTCATTAAAAGTGACAGACCTGAGGTTATAACCTTATATCCTCCAGGTTTTATCAATATCAGTTTATAACCCTTAGTACCATTAGGAAAACCATGCATTATGCATTTATCAGCTCTAGGACTTAACTTCCATTGAGAATTGTGAGCATAGGCTGCACAACCAAATGGTTTTATATGCAAAATGTTTGGTTTCTTTCCAATCCACATCTCTTGAGGTGTTTTAAACCCAAGAGATGAAGGACTTCTGTTTATAAGGTAAGCAACAGTCAAAACTGCTTCACCCCATAAAGAGGACTTGCACCCTGAACTGAATAGCATACACCTTGCTTTTTTAAGCAAGGTTCTATTCGTTCTCTAAAAAGTTCTATTTTATTGAGGAGTGCATGGTACTGTCAATTGTCTTCTGATCCCATTATCTTTGCAATAAGTAGTGAATACTTGATTGCAAAACTCAAGACCATTGTCTGTCCACAGACATTTGAGTTTGAGATGAGTTTGGCTCTCAACAAGGGTTTTCCATGTTTTAAAGTGATCAAATAACTCAGATTTGGTTCTCAGCGGAAATATTCAAACCTTCCTTGAATATTGATCAAGTAAAGACATGAAATAACTTCTTTCTCCAACTTTGGAAACCTGCGTAGGTCCCCAAATATCAGAGTGGACGTACTCAAGTGGTTTTTCTACTTTGATACCAAATGAGTGTGCGATTTTCTTTCCAAACACAAGGGTTTCACAGAAAGAAATGTTCTAAGGTTTGAAATCTACCATACCGTTAACAAACAGATGATACAACACATTATTTCCTATATGACCCAACCTTGAATGCCAGTTTTAGATAACTTTAGGTTTTTAGTTTCAAAACGGCAGAATTAATTTCAGGTGACATTAAAACGTGATAAAGACCCCCTTGTTAACACTTCTAATTAAGACTTTATCATTTCTAATAACCTCTCTAAATCCCTTGTGATGGTTTTACAACCTAGGTTATCTAAGACAGATTCAGACAGTAGGTTTCTTCTCTATTTAGTAACTCAGTTCACATTAGTTATGATTCTGAATTTCTCATCAAACATCTTTAATGGGACACTTCCTGTTCCTTAAATTTCTAGCGAAGTATGATAAACAAGTCTTAATTCACTGTTGGAAACCTTCGTGAAGGAATTGAAGGTATGCCTCAGGGGAGTGGCATTGACGGCACGTCGTTGAGTGCTGCAAATATATCCCTAGTCTTCTCCTTAGTATAGTCAAGGTAAGCAGGGGTCGAATCCACAGGGAACGGTGAGAAGTGATCTTTTATCTACAACTAAAATTGGGGGCTGTGAGTAAGTAAGAAATTAAAAAAAGAATTGCGCAAGTACCACTGGCGCGCAAGTTATAAAAGTGTTGAACAAAAACAGAGATGAGCTCGGTTCAGACTTGTCACTATAAACTCTATGTTTATCATTGGTCACTAAAGATATATGATATAATGTCCACGTAAGTTAAGGTCCGGTCAAGGCTTAATAACCCACACATACATTTTGGTCAAAGTCTGTATGATACTATTACTCGGCCTAGTCTAATTAACCACAAATCCGGTCAAGGTAGTGATTAACTATTCTAGTGTTACTCCTAATCATTCACAGTCACGTATCTCTGATAGTTTAACAATAGATAACCGATTCTATAATTAAGTCTACGGGACAGGCTTCGCTTAACTATCTAACCTAATTATCATGCAACTGAGCTTAGAGTAATAATACTAAACATATCATGCAACTAAGAACAATACCTCAAAACATATTATTCATAGATCAGAATCCAAATCGAATTCAGTAAGTTAGCTAGACATGCTGAATGTATACATCTCAAGGTTTATGTTTGAACAACTAAAATAACAAGAACAAATCCGATTGCGAGTCTGGTCTGCGCGTCGCTATGCTTGCGCCAGCAGCTTGTGCGTATCTTTCAAAAATCGGCTCTCGGCTCTAGGGCGGCTTTGAAATGGTGGTCTCGCCCCTAGGGCGGATGATGGCTGCATGTCTCTAGCTTTGTATTTATATGCTTCATCTAGGGTTTCTAAATTCAAACTAGGAAATAGATAATCTCTGATTTCTAAGTTTATCCCTAAAATCTCGCATAAAATATACTCTGCGTGTTGATGACGTCATCATCTACGATGCGCGACTTGACTTGCGCACTCACTTGCGCACGACCGACTGGCGAGCGACTTGTCTTGCGCACGCCCGACTTGCGCACGACTGGTGAGCGACTCACTTGTGAGCGAGCTGGGTTGCGCACCTGCATTCTGCTCGGTCCTTCACAATTCTTTCTTCTTTGTTTCTTGCCGCGAAATAAGCTTCTAAACATCTATCTTTAACGCATATTCATCCTTATCCCATAAATTCTCCTGAAATACAAAACTACACCAAAAGCGTAATCTTATACGAGAAAATGTACAAACAAGCATAGTGTAAAGGACATAAAATATCATATGAAAGTGTCTTATCAGGCATGCATAATACGGGGAAGTATCATGTGGAACCCCCCTTTCCATGGATCCATGGATCCCCCTTCATCACCGTTGATTGCATTTTTTGTGTGCACCAGATTGTGCCACGTGTTTGCAATTTTGAAATGCACACGTGAGTTGCACATGACAAATGCACACGTGAGTTGCACATGCTCATTAATGCGCTAGCACAATCTGGTGCGTCCAAAATGCAAACAGTAAATGCAATCAACGGCTGCAAAGAGGGATCCATGGATCCATGAAAAGGTAGGGGTTCCACATGATACTTTCCCTGCATAATACAACCTAAATCAAGGATCCAGTTTGAACTATCATCAAATTCACCAACAACCAACAGTTCATTATCAAAATTTTCATTTGATTCAAGAACATTAGTGAACCCTTTTTGATTTCCCTTAAGAATTTTACCCTTTTTCTGATTATCTTTCTTTCTTTTAAAATAGTAAAGCTAAGTGTCCTTGCTTATTACAGTAAGTACACTCAAAGGGGGGATTAATGAATGTAGAGTTTGTTAACATTGCTTCAGATTTAGGTTCAATTATCTCTAGTTCAAACTGTTTAAAAACTTTAAGGGAATCATTTTTCTGTCTTATAGCATCTAACAGTTTAGATAGGGACATATCATATCTACTATATTGAATAACGTCCCTAAGAGGGTTAAATAGTGAAGACAATAAATTAAGGAGTATCATAACTTGGTGATCTTCCTTAATTTCATCATTGCAGGGTTTAAGGTCTTGTCTCAGTTTCAAGAAAGTGTCCAAATTTTCTTGAATTGACATGGGAGCACTCATCTTAAAGGTAAACAACCTAATCAGTAGACTAACCCTATTAGGCAGGGACTTATTGCAATAAATCGAATCTAATGCTTCCTAAAGACCTTTAGGATCTAAATGATTCATAACCTGACGAGCAACCTCGTTGGTTAACCTCTAAATGATCTCAGCGTGTGCCAAACCCATAGCCTCGGCTTTGGCGTCAGCAGTAATAACAGAAGGCCATTCGTTCGAGACAGCTTTTCATAACTTCTCGAGTGAGAATGGCCTTCATTCTTACCTTCCACATTGCATAGTCCCACTTGCCATCAAAAGGCTGCAGCTTCAACCTATCATACATTTTCCAAGATCAGTAACCCTGCAAAAACAAAGCTAATATGCCCTTAACATAAACAACAGCTAGATAACTTAATAATAAAGGAACTTAAGAACTAGCTAACTAAATGTGATTTGTGTTTGCTATAGGGTTCAGTAGGCCTCCGAGCAGATTGTGTCAAACACAAATTTAGATTATTGAGCGAACTAAGCAGAACTGATTTCAGCTTGGTTCAACAATGAGCAAGCTAAAACTAGCTCTATTGATGTGGTCAAAGACTGTCTTAAGGCACAACAAAAACTAGGCCGAGCAAGCTTAAGGCTCAGTTCAAGCCACTATAAGGCCCCTGAGAAGTCCAGAGCCAACTGCGTCATCGACTAACCTCCGTTCCAGCATCTTCTCTATTGCTCACGCTCTCGGTTCTCTTTTCTAGGGTTTCAAAAGTGTGTCTCGTATGATGAGCGTTATTGTAGCGGGTTTTATAGTGAGCAAAAGTGCAAATATTCGTAAACTTGAACATTTGCACTTTTGCCCTTCAGTTTGTTAATTGAACCAAATAGCAATAAGAAACACAACTCTTAGATAATTATGATTTTTCCATAATCTTTTGGTTATTTGCATAACCTGGCAAAACACAAAATCCTTAAGAACTAGGTGTTGTTACTCAGCTCAAAGAACAAATAGTTCTCAGTAAAAACCTGAGGAATATGGATTACAAAACAAAAATCAAATGAATGGGTCAGTAGCACGATTATGTATATGGCCAGCTATACATTTGGTTTATCACTTATAAAATGAATCAGTCTATTGCTCTAAGATTGCACAGCAAAATCTAATTGCAAAACAGCCAAGATGGAACCAGAAACTTCAAAAGTGAGTGTAAGAAAGAACACACCAAAGTATACTGAGGTTATATGATCCAAATGGCCTTTATTCCTCGTGGAGCAAATTCGGTGCTCTTAAATGCATTATGTGATGACCGGAATCCTCCGGAACGATTACTCATCTCTAGACTTGTTTATTAGAGTTGAACACACTCAAATACAATCTGCAATCAATCAATGAGAATTAGCACAGCACGAACTTGGCACCAACCCAAATAAACGCCTCAGAATCTTGATGCCTTCGTAAATTGCTCTGCATCTTCACCAATTGGATTGGGACGATTTTATACCCTAAGCCCCACACGGTATGCAAGCTGCCGAATCGAGATTCAAACTAGACCCTTCGTTCCATCTAACCTCAGCCGTTTGATCTCCATTTGAAAACCTTAAGCACCTCATGCAAGGACGTCGTTCTATTTAACTTCAACAACATCCCTTGTCTCTTAACGTCGTCATCTTTTGAATCTTCATTTCCCGCCTGGTGAAATGATTTTGTTTCCTCACACAATAGCAAAGATCCTCACTACTCCAGAAAAACCCCTTACGCGACAAAACCTAAATAGTCGTGTAACTAGGGTATTAGTCGCACCATGACTTATGTGACGTTCAGTCCGTCGCGTAAGGTAAGTCGCGTAAACCTTGTCGCATAGCTTTTACATGACTAACACAAATTACATTAGTTGCGTATATTCTACATTTTTTGCGACATAACGTAGAGTTGTTACATAAGTATAAGTTATGACTGACATTTTAAGTGACATAATTATCATTTCTTAAATTGGGTAATGTGCCTTTCTATTTCATTTCAAACAGGGTAATGAAACTTACAAACTTGTAAAAACACCAAAACATGATACAAAAAGTGCAAGCTTGTTAAATCCAAGCTACAATTACAAAGTCTCCACAAATTTCGATAAATACACATCAAATTTAAAAGACTAGAAACATTGCACCAATCACACAATGCTCAAAAATGATTCTAACACATTTCAAGATGCGCAATGAAAAGAACTATTCCTCATGCTTTGCCTTTGAAATATGAGGAACACTTGAATAAATAAATACTCCTCATGCTTCGATTGGTTCTTCAGATTCAGTGCTAATGTCAATTGAAGTAGACAGTAATAAGTTAACTTCCAAGAAATGGGTAGAAGATGACTATATAAGCTTCTTTTATGCTTCCTTTGAGCTTTGACTGCTGCCTTAGCATCATCTTTTTCCGTTAGCTTCTTTGCTGAGCTTTCACCTCTTCTCGTGCTTTCCACTCTTTAAGCTTCTCATAATCAACTTCAACAAATACGAAAGTGGGTTGAGTTTGAAAGATAGTGAAAATAGAGTTTATGGTGATTAAATGATTCCCTCGGATATACAATGTCATATGAAATTTCAGATCTCACCAATATTTTTAGATCCCGCCTGAAATTTTCAGATCTCGCCTAAAATTTCACATCTTATGAGACTTACTTACTCAATGTTAGTCACAAAAGGTTTTTAAAATGACCCTTACGGACAAATTTTGGTCAGTCGCTATATATTAGTCGCATAATAATCCTTACGGGACAAACTTTGGTAAGTTGCTTTAGATTTAGTCGCATAACATACTGAGTATGACTAACATAGAGTAGTCGCAACAGATTAGGCACACAAGATTCTTTTTTGTGACTTACCAAATATGTTAGTCAGATAAGATATCTTATGCGACTATTTCTTATGTGACTTCGTCAAAATATGTCGCATAAACCATTTTCTAGCGTAGTTGTAAATAGTTTTCACCCTTGGAAGCTTCAAGATCTTCAGTCCTCCACCTGAAGATGCCAACCTTCAGTTATCCCTGCAGCTATTCCAAGCTTTCAACTCTCAATTTGCAAATCAGAGAGTTTTTTTAGCGCTCAATACCTGCATAAAACGGACTTATACACTAATTGCAAAGTTGATTGACTGTCAGTATATATCATACCACAGTTTACAGATACCTTTCGTTTGCAAACCATGCAGCCATATACACTACTTAACTGCCTCTCCTACTGCTACATACTCTAACTCATTAGTAGATACTCTAACTATTGACTGCAAACCTAATTTTTAGATAATGAATTTTCTCCCAAAGAGATATAGAAGGAAGTGATAGATTTCCTTGTCACCTGCAAAATCATATCTACATACCCAACTAGATAAAATACAGAATAAAATCTTTTATAATTCAAACCTAACTCTCATGAACCAGATATATATGCAACAATCCATTTAACACGGATGTATGGACAAGTATTCTATGAATTTGTCCATGTTTTGCCTTAAGTTCTTGTTTGTTCAGCTCTATTGTGAGGTTATTTGATACTTTCTTCAACCATTTAGGTTCGTACTGCATATTAAATTGTGTGAAATGGCTTAAACAACATTTGGATGAATTGTGGTTGGAATCGTGTGAAAATGAACAAAACCGAGCAAAGTGCAGCTTGTAGAGCCAGCTGAAGTATTCATTGTTGAAAGCTTTCTAAACACTACTCGAGTATCCAATCAAGGTGAGTGATAGCTGGTTTGAAAAAGAAGCTCAATTGTCTATAATTTTCATGTTTCATTAAACTCAAACTCGAAGATTAAATTGAAGATATGGGCCATAAATTTAGAAAGTCATTCAAATGCCATAAATTCAGCAACCTAGGTTAAAAGCCCAATGCATATAAATAACATAGTTTTCTGAGATTCAGTAGCAACAGTCTTTTGGAGTTAGTTGGAGAGTTTTGAGAACCAGCAGCCATCCAAGAATCCAGAGAAGAAGCCACACGGAAATAAACAACTTCGCACTTCGATATACTCTAATTTTTTCATTTTTATAATTACTTTCACAGTATGTAATTTTTCAGTTTAACAATACATCGTGTTTTGCTATACACTCACCACGAGTGAGTAGTAATGCAAAGGCTTGTAATTTACTCACGCATAATGAAGTTTTGATTGAAAAGTTGTGTTCTTTCCTTTATTTCTATGTTTTGAAATTTGAATGTCAGACAATGGAATAAGAATTGAAATTTAGATGTTGGACAGCGTTTGTGCTCGAGAGGCGATAAGGAGCCTTCTCAAATATACAATAAACTCCATTCTGGTTCAACATGTAACACGTATCAATTCTATTCATTATGTTTACACTAATAGTCACTTGAACATAATATAAAGAAATAGTGAAATTGGAATGAGATTTACAATAACATAAAATTTTGACATGCTGGTTTTTTTAGTATTTTGTTTTTGTTTGCGGCGAATAAGTCCATGTGTGGGATGATTGTGTTGGACGTATTTATATGCTTGTTAATTGTACTTAATCTACATCATTAATGCATTTGTATAACGAATTTCACTTGTTCAATATTGTTTTATATTTATATAGTCTAAAAGGGTTTAGAGGAAATACGGGATTACAGACACTAAAACGCGCATAAATTTATTGTTGGGCTAAGCTAAAGAAGCGCACTAGAAAAACTCGGTACTAACCGTTTGGTACAGACTTGGCAGTTCGCGATTGTAGAGCATAGTGTGATGCCGTTCCCTTATGACTAGAATCCTAACGGACATTTGAATCCCTTATGAGCAATGTATATACATGCTTAGTCTTAGGGGCAGATCGTCAACTCTCTTGGAGAATCTAAAATCTAGCTTTAGAGGAAACCTCTAGTCACCTCTTAGAGAGGAAACAACAGCAATGCGCTACGTTTCGGCGAACATTATTCTAAGAAAACAACCAATCTCTACTTCCATAAGTCTTTTTCAGTTTTCATTATTATTTCATTTGTCATGTCATTAGCTATGTCTAGTGAATCTCATACCTACCACTTAGTACATGATCTTGAAACGAAATATTTGAGACCTTTTGTCAAATAGCAATTAATATTCTTGCATTGATGTCTTTTGATTATCTGTGTAGACACAGTGATCTGCTACTATTTGACAGTCTTGATGCATAAGAATGAATGCAGAAGAATAAATGCAGGAGATGAACAGTCACCGAGACAGAATTAAATATGCATAGGAAATTGGAAGATGCATGAAATTAATGTGCATGGAACTAATATGCATAGGAAATTGGAATATGCATTATCCCTAACATGTATATAAAGGGTGATAGGGATATGCAATATGTATAGAGAGAAATACTGAGAAAAGATAGAGAAGGAGAGTAGAGAGACGTGAGAGGTGTGGAAGGGGTTGCTTCTGGGTCTGTGGTTTCTGACACATGAAGTAGCTAGTTGTCTGTCTGTAATTCCTGAGTCTGATAGAGGTTGCTATATCTGTGGAGTTAGACACAGGAAAAAATCAGGTCTCTGTGTAAGTCTTCTGAGTCTGTAAACAGTATTGTATAAATAGAAATATGACGTTGTCTAGAGTAGCCTGAGATTAGACCAGGTGAACCAGGAAATCTGTGTCACGGTTGTGCTTGCTCCTGTTTTTTCTTCGCCGTGTTGCTCCGATCCGTAACAGGCCTCTGAGCTCATCCGCTGCGCGCCGATTCTGTCAACAATCTGTATAGTCATAATGAAATGAGTTAAAGAGTTGTTAGCGCACGAATTTAGCTAATGCGATTAATTCACATAGTTGATCAGTTTGATACTTGACGTTAGTTCCAGGTATGAACACCAACAATTAAACATTAGTAATTGCATACTAGTTTAACTTGCTTAATAATTAATAACTCTTTGTTGCAGGACACTCAATCACGCCAGGCAGTTTCAGAGTATAATAGAAGCACAATTATATACGTAGTACCTCAATCAAACTATATATGAGCTATGAGATTCTAAGAATTATATGTTAGTGATCTATGATAAATATTAGTTATGAGTGATTGTTTGGATTTGTGTTAGAACAATCAACCATCATATTGTTGCACTGCTTGCAGCCTTTTCATATTTACAAACCCTCGGACTTTTAGTAGCTCTTTCTAGTAAATTCTTGTTATATATAATGAGGATTTAACTCTTACTTGCCACTGCACTAGCTGAAAGAGGGTATTGGATTTGATGTGTATAGTGACATGCGTTCAATGACTTCTTTGAATATTTGTTTAAAAGGCAAGATGAATTTGAATCAAACAACATGAACAGTTGGTGAAGATATTTGCCAATCTTGAAGTTTCTACATGAAAAGGGTTGCGTTCTCGTTGGAGTTCACACTCACTCAATTGTCCGTCTCCTATCTTTGTGGTCTTCGAGCATCAATTTTTTGGAAATATACTCGATTATGGAACTGTTTACGATACTAAAAGATCTGGGTCTAGCTTGGTTAAAAATAGAGAATTGTCAATTTATTTTCATCGATCACTTGATGAAGCTGCATTGGGACGGAAAACACTTTATCACAATTCTTGCGAAAAATCAAAATATTATTGAAGTCGAGTTATTCATAATACTAATACAAGATTGATGGAGTTGAGGGAGAATGGATATAAAGATCTTTCACAATTCGTGAATGATTTTTGTGTTATATTGACATTCTAAATAGCAAGGGTCATTTTCTTCCCATCAAATTGACTCTAACTTTAGAACTGTCAAAATACAATGATGTACTTTATTGAGTTGATTTTAGTGTTATTGGTTGTGATAACACAGTCGAAAAAACTTTTTTATAATAAGCTTGTTAAGCTGAATTTGCATAACAAAATTGGATTGCATTTCTAAATGATCATTCGGGGTTTTATATTGTTCGGGAATTTACATTGAGCAAGATATGTTCAAGAACATTGATAATACTTATTGCTTATTCATTTTACCTATAACTCTTAAATGTCCATTTGTACGTAGTGTATATTACTTTATTTATATTTTGGCCCTTGTTGATAAAGTGGACAACCGATTTGCTCCGTCACTGAATCACGACCAATCCGACAGAAAAAGAGTATTTTGCCCAACGAAAAGTTCCACTGCGAAGTATGTATCTATAAACTCATACCACAAGTACAACTTTTTGTTTTTCTCATCCAAGTGTGTATTATTTCCCAATAAGCAAGACCATTATGTTAAAGTATCAATTTCAATTAGCTAAACGTTGCTTCCTATAGACCTGCTTTCAGAATGTCATCGGCGCTTCAAGGCTCATTGTGGTTGTAAATTTCCTCCAGGCTTGCAGCGCAAGCTAACGAGTATTCCATCATCGCGTGAAACACATTTGGAAGGCTTCTTTGGAGCTTACTTAACATCATAGAATGACTGAGCTTAACTAGATTCTCATACTTCGTTTTCTCATAATCAGCTTCCTTCTGCAGAGCTTCCACTCTATCACGCTTTACACGTATCGGATTAGTAGGATCTATTAGTGATGTCTCCCTAACACCAGTCCTGCTTTCCAATCTAGCTTCTATCTCGGCTAATGCATGTAGCTCTTTATCAAGCCTTTTGTTGACCTTGTCGCATTTCCTCTGCTGAGTTTGTTCGTCTACTTGTTGCATCACTAGGGACTGAATAGCGGCAAGAAAGCCTTTTAGAGCCTCTGACACTACCTGTCAACATGAAGATCACTATGAATATCTGACACAACCAACAATTGATGGGTAAGGTTATGATGATAACAATAACAATATGTTTCTAATGCCAGAACTATAAAACAAGCCGAAAGGTAAACTAGGCACTTTGTCAGCTGTGGCAGACTGAAAAAATAAGTTCTGTATGTGCAGATTATTTAGTTCTTATAAAAAACAAAATCTCATTTGGGGTAATTCAGCATCACTATGCAAGTAAAACCAGATTACGTAAAACCTAATGCTCTAAATTGACAATTTGTCAGAAACATGAACTGATTTTTCAGAGATCTTGACTCTAAACAGTTTTGTTATAAGGCTCACATATCGTATTTTTATCATCAAAAGTCTTCAATTTTCTTAAAACCGAAGGAAGCATAATCGTAATGTGGTTTTCATTCTATGCATGGTTTCCACTTGTTTCACCTACTGTGTAATATGCATGATCTCAAGATCCGGAGATACAGAATGGACCATGGATAGCATAAAGCAGAAATCCACAAAGATGACACCTATGAATCAAATCACACACACGCTTAGTCAACTTATGCGAATGTCACGACAGAGGTACCTTATCGGGTAATGATTCCAAGGCAAGCTGCCAATCTTCACATAGTCTGGAAACAATCGGTAATGAATCACTTTGGTTTTTGTCATCTATAAGCCAGTTAGCTAGTTTGAGCCACTGACAGAAAGTCCCCACAAAGTCTCGTTGGCGCTTTACTATTTCAGTGAAATTATCATACCACAAGCGAACCTCATTTTCAAGTTGAGTGGTGGCCTTACAGTGATAATCTGAAATAGGATCAAGGCACGGGGAATTGGTAAGATTACTTAGTTGTTGTGACAGCTCGTATTGGACCTGATGGCATTCATACATAGTCATCCACATATGCAGCAGCCTGTTATCAACATTAGATGATACATTAGATTACAGTGAACTTAATATAGGAGAAGAAAATTAACTGCAAAATTAACTGGTGTCGTGCATTTTCCTGAATTTAGTTTAGAATTACCCGGTTGTTAATATGATGGCTGGCATTCAGCTCACTATCAATAAGCTTAAGTATTGAAGAACAGGCGTCACTAATAGATTGCTCCAGACAAGAAACATCTGACTGCAACCGTTCCACACTTAGTCTTGTCTTTCCTAAATGCTCCCATTCGGGATCTTCTTCTAGTTGCCTTTGGAGAAATGAGATTTTCCTTTGTAGCTCCAGTTTAGTCATCTCTTCTTGCTGAAATTAAAAGCAAGCTCAATCAATTATTTTCCATGAAAAAAGAGGTTCTTAATAAGATCAAAGTCCATACTAAAAATTACTTCATGCCAAATTGTTGATGCAAACTTTCTTCAAAGCACGTCAAATCTCAAATAATTTTAATCTTTTCATTTATATATCCAAAAATAATGAAGTTAACCGATTTGCTAGCTTTGTATACCTTAAGATCCTTGTATAGCTTTTGCTCCTCAGCATAGAGCTTCAAAAGTGTGACACAATGAGCTCCTGGCCGGCTCGGATCAGAAGGATCGACCGAGTCTCTTGGAACATTTAGAGTTTTGAGGACCAGCTCCAAGACAACACCTTAGCGGAGTTAGACTTCTTCCCTATAGACCACACAGCAACTAGAAAAAATCAGGGCATAATTATTAACCAATTTTCTATGCAAACTATGGAATGACAGACAGTTGACAAATACTTTTGTTCTCCTCATGATGTAGAATGCCTAGACTTTTGGTATCCATGAAAACAGCTAGTCCTGTCCCAAATGTCGAAGCTTTTAAAAATAACTCATCCAACTCTTTAGTAACTCCTGCCAAGGTCAAGGTCTTCCTTTCTCTCCACACACCCATGGCCATCTGGGTCTTCTGCTTTGCATACCAGCTCATCAAGGACGAGTCCTTGTCGGTGGCTCCAATTTCTCCCGGATCATCATGTTCCTCAGGTGCAATGCTAGTCTCTCCAACTCCATTATCAACCTTATTGTCAGTTTCATTAGTTTTTACAAGTGTTGGCGGTGCTGAATGCTTAAGTGAATGCCAGCGATCCCATTCCTCAATGCTCGGAGGTGGTAGTATGGGCATATTTTCGTAATCATCATCGTCATCATCGATGTCCACTTTGAGGTCTATGAAACTGAAACTTTTGGAAGTAAATTCATGAGGCTCTCTAGAGAAATGACTAATAGGAGGGGGAGGGGGAGGGGAAGGAGGCAATGCAATATCAAAATCACTAGAAATCTCAAGCACAGCTGTTTCAGAATCAGTCAACTGACGAAGGGTTGCCCCGGTATTTTTCAGTGATCTCAAATAAGCCAATTGAGCACTGGCAAAGTCTTCCCTAAAACCCATCAGTTGTTTAACCAACACAATTCTTTCCTTACAAGCCCTAATCTTATCATCTTTCTCAATCTTGGATGCACTACTCCCCATCTCCCCCAGATATCGAATTCCTTCCCTTCCTCAATATATTCACATCACTATACTAACACATATAACAACTTAAAAACAGAACCGTCAAACAATTGCAAGAAACATATAACTCCAAATTAAATCAGACCTAACAAGATCCTTGCTTGATGAGATAGTTGCAGAGTAGCAAATGGGGAATTCCTACCAATCTCTCAGATCCGAAGTGCATTGGATGGTTTTGCTGAGACCCAGTTGGAGAATTTGTCCGGGGACGAATATTGGAGAGATAAGTGGGCAGGCGTGAGGTTGGAGACTGACTTTTGATAGAGCCGATTTTTCTCTAGAAAAGAAGCTTTTTTGAGTAGAAAAGAGGAGAAAGTTTGCTGACATTGTAAATGTTTGGAAAAAGTGTTTAAGTTTCTATTCTATATTTAAAACGCAAAAGGTTCAATTAGCAGTTATTTTTGTGAAGTCACATTTTTATTCCGAAAATACCTCTCCTTTTACTTATATTTACTTAACATTCTTATACATCTATTATACTCTATAATATATTTGTTTTATTTCTTAATTAAATATACAATATAGTTTATTATACATCATGAATATATGCACAGATTTTTCTGTGCAAGAAAGTTCTAGTATTTTTAATTGGGGTAAGGGCAGAAAATTACTATTATAATATCATATTTTGCAGTAAATAATTTTTTAAATAATTAATTACGAAATGAGTATATTATAATTACACCGTTATCAAAAAATCTTCTTTTTCACAACTACGTTAGAAATTGTAAAATACGCGCCATACGACGCGTGGGTATATAACTTTAATTCGGAAAGTTTTAAAAAACTACCATTATAATGTCTTGTTTTACAAAAATCATCATTTTAACAAATAATTACAAAATTGCTCTATTATAATATCCCAATTATCAAAAACCACCATCTGAATATATAGGCAACGTTAGGGATAGGAGGTTGAGACTATGATTGTGGCTATCTTTAATTAGTAAGGCTGTATAAGAAATCATATCGGGTGCTGCACACCTAAATGTTGCCAGCATTCCAAAGTTGTGACGTTTTGTTATTTTGAATAAACTTTGTCGTTTTCATTAATAATTTAAATTAAATATATTTAAGTGACATGCTTCTCTTTATCCCTTTAACTGCAAAGGCGAAGCCGTCTATTGACAGTGAAATTCATGGATTTAATCTCTAAATCTACAATCCACTCCAATATTTTTGACGGTGCTTCTCTATATTTGCAGCTTGATCTTTTACTTGTCATGTACTTGTGATGCACTAAATACAAATCTTTTATTTTTAAAATTGTTTCTTACAAAAGTTCAGAATGCTAATGAACATTCATTATATGCAAATTCATTGTTTTATAGTAGAAAAATGATATACATATCATTCTGTAAATAATAAAAGTTGAGAAAATAGTTGTAAATGGAAACATGGGACATGATCGCTGCATACTTGCCGATCATGATCGCTGAATAAAATATTACATGTTACATGACCCTTGCGTTCTGTACTCTATAGACCGATATTGTTGGACCCAGATTAAACTTTAGTCGAGTCGTATTGGATTAACAAATTGTGTATCTTTTATGTTTCCATTTTATACACTAATATAATGGAAACAAAATCTGTTTGATTATCTGAAAATAATGTATTACAAAGATTAACCATAGAATAAACAAAATATTTGTCAGCGCTTTAACAATCCGATATTCGTCAATTTTATTTTTAACAACTCTGTTCAACTTCATAAATGATGAGCGATACGTAACAACTGTCACGCAATATGAATACAGTCTAGCTGACACTTGTTTTTAAATTTATCTTTCAACTTCATAAAGCAAAAGTAGCTGATTTATACATTTGTATGTTTAAGTACATGTCCAAATACAAAATATATATTCAAAGAAACCAATTCATTCAACCATTTGATATCAATAAATTTTTTATGATCATTTTCATCTTCTTCAGTGACTTCAAATACAAAATATGATTAGATATAAATTATTTCAATAATATCTAACACACGTGTTAGCAACATTTCAAATTTATTATTGCAGGTTCAATATTCTGCGTAAAATATACAAATGACTTGTATTATTGCTTTTAAAGAGTTTTGCGTCCAATTTCTATTTTTCCTCTGATTCTACTACGTAGCTGGTGGTTGTATGCGATACGTTGACTTGAGTGAGACGCGTACGTTTCTTGTTTGACGCGTTGACGAGGGTCGCGTTGACTTGATCTCGCTTCAGCGTTGAAAAATTCTTTGCGTAGTGTTGGCAGGTGGTACGTTTTGTGTACTTATTGACTGTGTGTGCTGAGATGCTTTGCTTAGGCAGGCGGTGCGTTGTGTGTACTTGTTGACTGTGCTAGTTGAGATGTTTTGCTTTGGCAGACATTGTGTTTGTTCACTTATTGACTGCACAAGCTGCTTTTGCGGTTATTACTCCAATTTGTTTAATTGATGTCTAATATTTCTCAACCAAAAAGCTTGCTTACTAAGATGAAGCTTCCGGCAAGGTCAATAACACCCTTGAATTTGAAGATCAGCTTGAAATAATCAAAGATGTTGTTCGACAAATGCGAAGTACCCTAGTATCCAGCGTAGGCAAAACTATAATATGCCCTCCCCTTCCTAGAGGAGGTTCAAGAACACGACAAACCAATGACCAGCTTCTGCCAAAGGTGTTTACCTTGGAAGAACGCATTTCCGTTCTTGAAGAGCAACAAAGAAGACCTCGTGTGGTGGAAGTAACACTTCGAAAGGGGCAAGCTTGGTTTAAGGGTTTTAGTAATCTTGAACTCCTGACTGTAGTGTTCTTACCTTTTCCATTATGTTTGCTTGTTAAAATTGAACTCTTTTCTTCTTTGATTAGTAACAGATGTTCGTTTACATGGTCATCAAGTTGATCAAATCTCTCCTCAAAAGCTTTCAACCTACCAGTAAGTTCTTCAAATGTGAGTGTCTTAAGATCCAATAGTGTTTCAATGGAAATTGCAACTTGAGAAAAACGAGAAGGTACAACACGTAATAACTTCTTTACCACAATTTCATCATTAACCTGACCTCCATGTAACTGCAAGTTATTTACTAAACTTTTAAGTCTCAATGTAAAATCATCTTCTGATTCACCATCCTTAAACTTCATCGCCATCCTTAAACTTCATCACCTCAAATTCACTTCGGAGAGTTTGTGCCTTCGCTTCACGAACACGCTCCACTCCATTCTCATTATTTTGATTGCATGTCATGCTTCTTTTGCAGTTGATTTAGTGCAAGCGTAGCAAGCATCTCTGAGGGTACTGCTTGGAGACTTGGTGCAAGAGCCATCCAATCCTCCCTATAGTCAGTTGTTCCTAATTCAAGCGCATCCCATAATCCTTGAGCCTGCAGATTAAAACGCATCAACAAAGACCAATCACCATAATTGGTACGTGTAAGCAGTAAATATTGAATAGAGGAACCCAATTCTTTGAAAACTTTCTGCACTACTATTTTTCCAGCACCAGTACTAGTTCTTGCACAGCTAGTTTTGGGCGTCGACACATGATTTCGGACGTGGTGGAGACGGTATTTTCGGTGGAGAAGACAAAGGTTGTGACATTATAATCTGGCTCTGAGTCCAAATGTAGGATCTGAAGTTAAGTAAAACTTGAACAGAGAAGTGCAAAAAATCTGTTGGAATCGATGGCAGTTCTCTGCTTTTTTCATTCAATATATATATATATATATTATATTATTAAATTACAAAACCACTAGTAACTTTTTTTAAACTTATCTAAAACTACCCGACATTATCTAAAACAACAAACTATAATGTAATCCTACAAATACGTACAACATACTCGCTTAATTAATAAAATAAAAACAACCTTTTCCAATATTGCATGCCCTTCAATTAAACTAATTTATATTTTTACTGTATTAAATGTGTTTCGTTGGATCAATAAATTTAATGTCTAATATTACTTCTTATTTCTTACAAAAATTAAACTACTTACTTGATCCATTCTCTAAAAATAAAGTGCGGACATATTTTATGCATTTTAGTAAAAATTTAAATAAAAACTAGAAGAAGAATTACATTATTAAACTTGGAACTCATACTACCAATTTTTTTCTATGCCAGCTCCTACCTGAGTGTCAGTCACAACTCGTTCGTTACAGTCGTCCACTGTAGCAGGGTACCAATATGTATGCCTTTGTCTTTCTCTGCATAGCTGTAGCAGGGTATCAGTTGCACTGATATGCCCGGTACAATTTTCCTGTCACAAGCACAACTGCACAATATTTTTTTGGGTTTATTGCCGAAAACCACCTCTTATAGGGCGTAATTGCCGTAAACCACCTCTTATACATTTTATTGCCGAAAACCACCCGTTGTTCGTTTGACTTTTGTTGACCGACACATTTTAATGGAAATGTTAAATTAGTGTTGAATCTCTGTTAGATGCATTAATTAGACATTAATTAGGTTAGTTAACTAGGTTAATTCAATTAATTCGGCAATTACGGCCTATAAGAGGTGGTTTTCGGCAATCTCCGACTGGTGGTTTAACCTAGTTGTTTGATGCACAATTATTTGCATATGATTGAAATATATTACTATATTCTATATTAGACTCTTTGTGCAACAATTACTATATTCGATTGAAATAAAGTAAATATGAAAGAAGTTAGAGGTAAAATGAGACTCTTTGTGCTTTATACATACGATAGATGGATATATATATATATAGAGGTTGTATCATGTGGATCCTCTCAATTTGGTGGTGGATCCCCTCTTGCATCCGTTGATTGCATTTTTTATGCATCAGATTGCGCCACGTATGTGCATTTGTCATGTGCACATCACGTGTGCACATGACAAATGTACACGTGCAAGTCACATGCTTCAATAATGCGTTGGCACAATCTGGTGCGTCCAAAAAATGCATTCAACGGGCGCAAGAGGGGATCCACGAGTCCACCAAATTGAGAGGATCCACATGATACTTTCCCTATATATATGATGGAAAGAGATCAAGGAGGACATCCATTTATATGTAGGACAGTAGGACATCATCTCAACCATTTATTTCTAATAATCTAATAATTGAATTGGTCGATTAGATAGACAGACGGAGTAATACAAAAGTGTGAAATATTTGGGGTGGTTTTCGGCAATTACGGCCTATAAGAGGTGGTTTTCGGCAATTATCTCTGTTGAGATTTGGGGTTGAATTAATTGAATTTTATTAACCTAATTAATTGAATTAACCTAATTAATTAACCTAATTAATGCCTAATTAATCCATCTAACGAAGATTTAACACTAATTTAACGTTTTCCGTTAAAATGTGTCGGTCAACAGAAGTCAAACGAACAACGGGTGGTTTTCGGCAATAAAATGTATAAGAGGTGGTTTTCGGCAATAAACCCTATTTTTTTGACTCCAAGTCTCTAGAATGAATGTATAAGCTTTACGTTTTTGCTTGGGTTGACTGTCTTTAACAATTTGATCTCTATATATATGGCTGAGACATCAGAATCCTAATGACATTTGTAATTCTAAAATCTAGCTTTAGGAAACTATACAATATCTTCTATGACTAGGTTTCCTAAAACTATCTTTATCAAGCTTTCCTGTCTTGATTATATAAATCCTTCCTTAGGTTGTAATACTGGTAGCTCTAGGATTTCTAGCTCTAGCATTTCCAAATTCAAATTAGGAAACTTCACGTTTTATGAAATCTTGCAATTAGGCAACCTCTAAGTCATAGCTTCGTTCACTTCCCTGTCCTAGCTCTGTTCTTATCTGCTCCCTATGATAGCCTTCATGACTTGAACTATTCTTTTCCAAAACATTTCATACACTTAAAACAACAAAAGGCAAAAAGAAATCCCGTCCCTACCCGCATTAAATTTCAAAAGTTTATTTTATTCTTTATTTTGTATATATGATGACTCAAACTAATAAAATAATTACTTACTAGCCAAGAATAGAAGCAATGGAGCTATGGATATTATAGTTGGTGTTATTAAGATATCAATACCTAATTGGGTTAGACTATTAGTAACTAAATTATATAAGTTCAAGACTAAGTACAAACAGTGAAAAAATCTATAAAATATGGAGATGTAGGGAAGAGAAGAAGATAAGAATGAGAAGATATCTATTAGGAAGATTTTTCTAGAGGTGAATTGTAGTTGTACAATTGAATGCATCTTAGCCATTCACATGAAATGTTAGCTAGTATAAATAGGGGATGAAGTGGAGTGTTGTAACAACTTGAGTAAGCGAGAAGAGTGAGGTTAGGTTTGAGTTACTCTGTTTTGTAAAAGTTTTTTATTTTTATAATAAAATTCGTATTGGGTAAGCTACGCAACTCAACATATGTATATAGAGTGAATTTCACAATATTCTCTTCATCAGCTTTACCCTATATATTTTGCTAAATCAGATTCCTATTTAAGAAAAGAAAGAAAAAACTCAAACAATTCATAAACAATATAAAACATAACACAAAACTAATAATGAATCAATCTATGTAAAGATTGGTTTGAAAAGTTAGCAAACTGCTTACACATGCTAAAAATGTTAATGATGACTACAATACTCACCACATAGAACTCTAGATTAAACACATTAGCAAGATACTTTACTGACAAATTTCTATTTCAACAAAAAACTGCGATGGTTTATTGAAAAATGAGTTTTGTGTTGCTGAATATGATGATAACATGAAAGAATCTTATGGCCAGGTGGATGTTGTTGTGACGTGGTTTAAGTGAAATTTCTAAATCACATGATTCAAATGTTCTAATTGGATGATGTCGCTGACTCCTATTAGCAGCCGAGGTGGATTAAGTTGACGTGTCTGAATTACAGCTTCACTTGCCGGCCTAATTCAAGTGTTATCCCTAACGAACAGTTTAATTAAAATGTGTAAAATCATTACTTAATTTTATTAAATGAATATTTTTCTATTTACAAGATTAAAGAAAGTGACACTTAGTCGGTTGGGTACAAATGCATAACAAAATATATTTTAATTTTAAAATCATAAAAATATTAACAAGAAAGAGAGTCATGGAGCCTGAGGGATAATAAACTAGAGAATCAGGGATGAAATTATGTTCAGACGAGACTTTCTACATATTAGTTTAAGTGTGTGGTCAGAGTTAAGGTACGCACAAACACTAGAATAATATGGAAAAGGGTATAGTAAATGTATATAACTTTTGTAAATTGTATACTGTCACAAAAGAGCACAAATGAGCTGGGGAACAAAGCACCGAGGGAATGAGTTTGTGAACAAAGGAATGGGATAATGAACTAAATGAATGCTCATTCTTAATGGAATGAAAATATATGTTGTTTGGTTGGGCTAATTGAATGGAATGAGTCATTCCATTCAAAGCCAACATAAATAAAATCTATTCCTCCAAAGATAGATGGTATAAGTCCATTCCCTCATTTGATTTCTCTTGATCCATTTAAATAACTCTGCACAACATCCTTCCCTTTATATATATTTATTCAATTAATTTACTTTGTTTGATAATGGAATCATTATTTCATTCTTTATCTAATTCCATTCCTTTCTCATTCCATTCTTCCGTCAATTCCTTTCCATTCGTGTGAAGTGAAGTGAACATTGCGTTCACTTCGTTAGAATGAAATCAATTTTGTTAGAATGGAATGCTCATTCTTAACGGAATAAAAATATAAGTTGTTTGGTTGGGCTAATTGAATGGAATGAGTCATTCCAACCTCATTAAATTCAAAGCCAAAATAAATAAAATCCATTCCTCCCAAAATAGACGGTATACGTCTATTCCCTCATTTGATTTTTCTTGATCCAATTAAATAACTCCGCACAACATCCTTCCCTTTATATATATATATTTATTCAATTCATTTACTTTATTTGCTAATGGAAAGTGAATAAAAGAATGAAATCATTTTTCATTTCCTTATCTAATTCCATTCCTTTCTCATTCCATTCTCCCGTCAATTTATTTCCATTCATGTAAAGTGAAGATAGCATAAGGAATGAGTGATAATGAGTTTAAGAACCAACGATGGGGGAATCATTAGTTTAGAGTTCATTAATGATAATTTTAATCTATTGTGTAATTAATTAAGGACGATATAGAGAGATGGTAAATATTTGTGAGACACAAATAATAAATTTCAATCAATGATTTGTTTAAGGGTTAATTACAGATGACCACCTGTATAATAGGTCATATTTCACTCCACCACCTTTATTATTTAAATTTGCATTCAACCACCTTATAATTATCGACGTTACCAAATAACCATCTATGCTAACAGAGATGTGGTTAATTGGTAACGGAAGCAATTATAGAGGTGGTGAAGTGAAAATTCATTTATTATATTGGTTGTGTATTGTAATAAAAATATTAATATATTATAAAAGTTTTATATTTAACGGAATCTTTAACGAAACAGTGACAGGTGGTTGTTTGGTAATGACAAACGTTATACAGGTGGTTGAATGTAATATTACAATATAAGGGTGGTGGAGTGGAATATGACCTATTATGCAGGTGGTCATCTGTAATTAACTCTTTGTTTAATTAAAAGCTTGAGGTTTAAATTAGTTTATAGTTCTAAAATCTGTGGTAGAACTTATCTCAGCTGTTGTTATGACAACTTCTGTGGAAACGCGTTAGTATGTTTCGAAATTGTTTCGAGTGAATGTAAAGTAATGAAGTAAATACAGTGACACATATATTTGGTGACCCACTTTGAGACAATGTGTTCGTACGTGTGGGACAGTTATCCCAACTCCAACAGGCAGCAATCCATTAGAAATGATTAGAAAATGAAGTACAAATCTTACAAGACTACCTTTTCAAGCCCTTCTACTACCAACTCGTCTGGATGCGCACTCAACTCCCCTCAGGGTAAAGCTTCCGATCTATGGCTTGTCACAGCAGCCTCTGTTCTCCTGAACGCTGCTTCATCCTCTATAGTATTCTCCCGAACTACTGGCTTCCTCCCGGACTGCTAGGACGTGTCCTCCACAGTGATCTCCGGAAGCACTGGGATCCTCCCAGATGACTAGGACGTGATTTGTGTCAAAAGATAAGCTTTTGTAAAACGTTCACCTTCAACATTCTTTCCGATGATTTACTCCGACACGTAACCTTGTAGTCTCTTGGATATTTCTATTAAGCAAGAGATTTAATTCAGTGTAAGCTCTAATTTTCTCCAACCCCGTTCCACTCCTTTTACAGTAGTGCAATCTCCTAAAATATATAAATAAATATTCAAATTGGAGTGTTTGTTTCTTAATCATTATCCGCTTACCAAAATTAGAGATTATGTTTCCAAAAGATAGTTGGAGATATATTCGAGCCATATCTTTCTAAGGCTCCAAGATATTCGTCGATGCCTCGGATATTTTGACATTCAAGAACATACACTTTCCGATAATATTGATGTCTGCTCTATTGCGCATTTAGCTCCTGGTGTAGCATCTTCTGTTGCATCTCCTTCTTCTAGTTTTGCAGCTATAATTAGTTACTAATCTATCTTTGACCTAACGAATTCAGATATATCTATTTTGCTCAAAAACATATCATACATCAGTGAGACTAACAATCCCCCCTTGGCAATTTTTTGGCAAATTATGCATTAGTGCCCTACTCACATATAGTAGATAGATTATACATTATCTAGCATGCAAAATTATAACTCCCCAAATCACCCACCAAGCATTCTCCCCCTTTTGCCACAAACTTGGCAAGGGATATAGATTATCATGGTGATATGGTTCAGGAATTACCAGTGGGTATACATTACCAGTTGGAGTTTCGAGCTTAAAATTGTAGAATACACAATTGGGGTTAATAAAACATTCCCTTTTACCGAGGTTAACCACGTCTGGAAGGCCGTTATGGTAGAGTCTCCATATCATTATTTTTATCTTCCCAGGGACGTTCATACTCCAAACTTTTTATCAGAAAGTTATCGACTCCGAAGGATCCGAAGGTTCTCCCAACACAAAGTTTTGCCATGCTTGTAAAAGTGTGTATGCAGACTTCGTAGTAAAGTCACCCGAGCTGGTTAAACCCCAAGATAGTGCTTCGTCCACCTGTCTTAGAGCCAGTCCATCATTCAGAATATGCTTGACTTACGCGATTTCCTGGCAAGCACGTGATGAGTGATGGCCCGTTCCTGCATCGAAAAAACTTTCATGCAAAAAATAACGTGCTTTAAGTAGTTGACTAAGGAGGGTCGGTTTAGTGAGGATGTGCCAAGCCTGTTTCAGCAAGAGAGCATCATTAAATGTTGACAGCTTCCGAAAACCAAGCCCTCCTTGTTTTTCTCATTCAACATGACCGACTTTACCACCCAATGATTGGGCTTTGTGGAATTGTCTGAAGACCACCAAAATTGAAAAACAACTTTCTGCAATCCTTCACAAAATATCAGGGGGAGTTTATATGTTTGCATAGCAAATATCGAGATAGCTTGGCACACTTATTTAATCAAAATTTCTTTTTCAGCGCAAGATAACAGCTTGGTTTTCCAGTCCTGTAGTTGATTTGTTGTTTTACCCTCGATCGAACTAAAGACCAAGCTTTTATTCTTACCCACCTCCATCGCCAAGCCTAAATACTTGGAATGGCTTGCGATGGACTTGACACCCAAGCTCCTACAAACTTCCTCCCTAATATGGTGGCAATGTTAAGGCTCACACAAACTCAGACTTTGCAAAGTTGATGACTTGATCCGACAAAGCCTCATAAGTTTTCAAAATTTCCTTTACTGCGCGCACTTCATTTAGCTCAGCACGAGGAAGATAAGGCAATCGTCACCAAAATAGCATCTGAGAAATGGTTGGAGCATTGCGACTTATCTGGATCCCCTTGATTCTTCCACAAGCAGCCATCGAGTTTAAAGCTGCAGAAAGCCACTCAGAAGCCATGATGAATAGTTAAGGGGAGATTGGATCTCCTTGCCTATTTCCTCTAGATGGAGTAAAGAAGTATGTTAATTTCACCCTGTACCGGGCTGTCATGATGCAAGGAAGTACTTTACTGACCCGATTACCATTAATACCTAGGGAGTTCATCATATTCTCCAAAAAGGGCCATTCTAGACGATCGAAAGCTTTACTCATATCTAACTTTAGTGAAATAAATCCGACTCCTCCCCCACGCCTAGTTTTGATAAAATGCCCTACTTCATGCGCTATTAGAATGTTATCTGTAATTTGACGATCATTCACAAATGCACTCTTATTTGGCGATATGATATCCGGTAGAATAAGTTCAAGTCTATTAGCCATGACCTTTGATATAGTCTTCATACCCACATTGCACAGGCTAATAGGTAGCAAAATCCGCCATTCGAACTGGATCCTTAGAATTTGGTATAAGCACTATTTTAGTGGCATTGGGTAGGTGATTCATATGTGTGTTATTCATAGAATTCAGCGTTTCCCTAACCACTTCCAATCCCACAATGTCCCAGTGTTTTCGGAAGAAAATGCTGGGAATCCGTCAACTTCAGGGGCTTTTTTGAGACCAAGCTGGAACTAGCGACTTTAACTTCTTCCACAGTTGATGGAGCATTCAATAAGAAATTCATACTTTCCGAAACTCTGCTGGGCACAATCCTAAGTTCTCGATTCCAGTCTATGCGGTCGTGCACGATAGCAGAACTAAAGATAGTAGTGAAATAACTTTTTATAACACGCAGCATGCTCTGAATATCTTCAACAACTTCCGTGCTCTCACTAGTCAGCTTCACTACATGGTTTACCTTTTTCCTCTGAGATGCTTTCGCGTGAAAAAAGCGAGCATTTTTGTCCCCTTTTCTAATCCAATCTATTCTCGATCATTAATGCCAGAAAAGCTCCTCGCGGAGCAGCCACTCATCTATATTCTTTTTTGCCTCTTTTTTCATATCGAGAACGTCTAGGTTTCGGGCTAAGGAGCTCAGATCATCTGATTGACACTGAACTTTCTTAGTATTTCTCTGGACATGACAAAAGTTGTCTGCGTTCCAAGACTGTAGCTCTCTCGCACATTCCTGCAATGCATTAGACAGATTACAATTGTCATTAGTTGTTGCGTTGTGCCAAATACTAGATAGCTTTGAATGAAAATCATCATGGCGCATCCATATTCTCTCAAATTTGAACTCCTTTCTTTCCATCAAATTGGACTGAGCTGTCTGATGGAGGTTGATCTTCAAGGGGCATGATCCGACTTAATAGGTATGAGAAGGTGCACTGATGATTCAGGGAATACGCACGCCACGATGAGTTTGTTAGTGCTCTATCCAGGCAAGCTTTGGCTTTGAAAGGATATGCTCGCTTGTTGGAGAATGTAAAGGTGGTACTAGAGAAGCCCATATCCACTAAACCATAATGTTTAGCAGCCTCTCTGAATTGGCGCATGCGACTTCTGTCCTGAGGCCGTACTTCAAAGGCTTCCTAAGGGTTGAACACCTCGTTGAAATCACCCATAAAATAGTGAAATAGTGTAAGGTGAAAAGGTTTTTTTTGAGTCGATTGTCATATAGATATGATGCTTAGAGTAGCTACTGATTCTTACGTCCAAGTCCTGGTGCCATAAAATAGCGACTCCGCCCGAAAGTCCATCTCTGTCAACCGCGAAACATTTTAAGTTACCTAGCTTTACCCTCAAGTTGCTCCAACTTCTAACTCTTAGCTTTGTCTCCATTAATCTGAGGATCTGAGGTCGGCTTGTGTTAATCACCTCCCTCAATGCCCAAACTGCAGAGGCACTCTCCAACCCTCTGCAGTTCCAACTAAGGAGAATCATTGTCTTCGACGAGAAGCGATCGTTGCGGATACAAATTCCCTGAGCATAAGTTCCTCCTCTGCGCTAAACCTTCCTTGGTTTGACCCAAACTGCGTCACAATATCACTGAGTGCCTTGGTGATGATTTCCCTATTCGATTATTGGATCTGTTTTGCTTCAATTTGTGGGATTTCCATTTGAGCTGGTCGGTTTTGGATTCCCTTTGTTTAGCTCCTGAGAATGGAAGCTTGCCCTGATCCCCTAAGCAAGTGAGGGTTGTTGGCCCAACAAAGTCTATGCCTTGGGCTACGTTTATGTTCAGCCAATGTGTACCTGTCATTTATGTTTGTGTTTCACACCACATATGACAAAGTTTCGCGGGCTCTACGTGCTCTACAACCACCTCTTTACCTTTGTCTTTTCTACTTTCCTTCTGCTCCTGAATAGAGACAGAGAACACATCATTGCACTGCTCCGGAATGTTTGGATGTGCGATATTGTCTGTTGTACCTGCCTGCAGTTCCTCATTTATCTCCTCAATCAAAATTGGGTCGTAGCTTGTTTCCTCATTTGGCTGTGCATCTGCCATGATCAGTGGTCCCAGTGACTCCGTTTCTGTTACATCCTCCACGTCCGAGTTAGGCTGTTTAATGATCGACGACTCCGCTCTAATCCCCTAGCCATATTTGTTTCTTCCGACCATCTCATTGCATAGGTTTGTATCAAGACTTATTATCCCACACTTGCATAACTTGGAGAGTCTTTCATATTTGAAAGGTAGCCAAAAGGGGAGCCATTCTTCCTGGTCCAAATAACAACCTCTACGGAGTGGTTGATGTATGTCGATTTCAAGTATGAAAACACACAAATCGCCTCTGCATGACTTCTGAGTCTCACGTATTGGCACACCCGGTCGGCCAGCTCTACAAAGTCTTCGCGATGTCATGGGAGACAGTGGACTTGAACACGTAGCTTCATTTTGTCTAAGCTTAGCTCTTCCGGGAGACATCCTGAGACCCACCTATTCATTAAGACTGTTGCTCCACAAAAAGACCAAGGGCCTTCCTCATGTTGAGTTCGTTATAGAAACTAGCCATAACTATGTTGTTGTTTCTTCCCATGAAGCTTACCCCTGCTATTAGTCTCTAAGCTCTTTTAAACACCGCCGAGAAGTCCTGCACATTTATGCTTCCCCTTGTTGGAAGTTTCATCACCACCGCCCATTTGAAAACCTCCTCAACCGACTTCCAAGTAGCTAGCTTCATTTACTGACACTCTTAGCTCTCCTTTCAGCTTTTTTTGTTAGCACTTCAACATGCTTTGCCAACGTTTAGGACCTTCCAGTGGTACTTCGATTTCCTTATCCATTAGTGGTCACTGAAGTTGAGAATTGAAGTACCTAGTGAACCTTAGTCTGTGAGAATGAAATTAAGAACACTACAAACAGGGAAAGAAAAGGTAATAAAGAACTATCGTAACTGGCCAAACACAACGCTCAAAGGAGAACACTCATAGGAAAATCTAGAGAGAGAGAAGTGTCCTAAGGGTAGGAACCTTGAAGGCTTCTCAACTTGAGATATGCATTTATCACTATGAGAAATTTTGAGTCATCTAATTCTGCATACCTTTGCAAACGTGTCATCTGTCATGGGTAGCAAATAAATTTCATTCGACAGATATTTGTCTGTAATGTTTAATGAATCAAAAAATGATGCTTAAACTTCAAGATTTTTCGATTCACCTCTCACGTTATGCTATACTCCCTCCGTTCCGGTTTGTTTAACCAAAAGAATAAATTTTACGTTATTTAAGGTAATAATGAATGTAACATATGTGGTCACAAATTAGTGATTTATAAAATTTGAGAGAAAAAATAAAATATGTGGTTAAAATAATTTAAAGTGGACAAACATTAGGAACACTCAAAAAAGAAGCAGACAAACATTGAGAATATAGGGAGCAAGTCCCAAACTTGTTTGAATTTTACAATTAACCTTTTAGATTAATGGAGTATTATAAAAGGGATTTTCTACAATTAACCTTTTAAATTAAACTGATTTTACACATTTCGATACAGACGTGATTGCAATCATTTATTATCTTTGACGCAAATGTGTGTTGCCTAATTATAAATTACATATTAGCTTAGACTGGATCTCGTATTAATTTTAATAGGAAAAAGAAAATCACATTCATTATATCTAAAATTAACACATATTTAGATACACAACACAGATAAGAAAGATTACCAGCGATACTAAAATACTAACTCAGTCGAAAACCCTACCACGGTCAAACCCAGTCAACGCCGCGACGTCACGAATGGGTCTGCGTCATCGAGAGCGCGACTACTGCTACGCGGAGGCGAAGCCATGCACGGAGTGGGTTTTATTTTATTTCAAGGATTGTCTTTGCAATCTGAGAGACCACGCCTCGTTCGGACTCGGAGTGTTCAGCGTCAGTTGTTGGGCCTTGGCTGAGATTCCGCAGCTAATCACCAACTTCAAGACCAAGTCTTGTCGTGGGGTTTCCCCTGTTCTTCTCTTCACATGGATCATCGGGTTCGTTTTCATTTTGGTTTTTTATTAGTGTAGTTTCAAATTGTTCTTCTTTTTTGAGTTTAATGGGTTGATTGCAGCGATTTGTTTAACCTGGTTGGCTGCTATCTGGAGCCTTCTACAGTAAGATTGATTCATTTTCATAGTTTCTATTTTATTCAAGGAAAGATTTAGTTCACATTTTTATCTTTTGATTATTTTTGCAGCTGCCAACTCAGTTTTACACAGCTCTGGTATGTTGATACATCATACATTATGTCAATTGTTGCTTGTTATTATTTTTCAAATGTGTTTCGGGTTTTGACGATATGCTTCTGGTGTTTTCATCTTTTTTGCAGTTGTATGCAATGGGTGGCTTGTTGCTGATGGGCCAGTGTGTATATTATGATTACATTGTACCATGGCTGATACGAATGGGAAAGAAAGATCGCCAGGTTCGAGATTGGAGACAGTGTTTTAGAATTAAGACTCGATTGCTATTCATGAATATCGGACTTCAGCTTTTTTGTGTTGCTTATGGTTAGGTTCTCGTTTTGGAGGAAGATTTGATAGATAAGCCATTATTGACTTATGAATGTGTAGATTCAAGTAAGGAGATCAATTTACACGGTGCTTACCCGGTACCCAAAAGCCCGTCTTACTACATGTGAGATTTGGGGCTCATCTCTGTTTTTACTCATTATTATGGTTTGATGTTCTGATCTATTGATGAATTTATTGAAATTTGATTCAGTTCGGCCAGATCATTGGCTACAAGTCCGTCGTCTTATGAGGCTAGGTTCCTCCGCTCATATGAAGATTAATAGGGGTTCGCTCTTGACTCAGTCGAGAAGAGTTGTCAATGCAGTATGTTTAAACCCTCTTTGCCGTATGTCAGGGTGTACTTCAGTGAATTGCAGCTTATTTTGCTTGAATTGCCCAGGTGGCTGGGTACGGGACATTCATTGCTGCTGCTTCAAGTTTGCCTAATCAAATAGGGGCCTTAAATGAATCAATCCTGGTATTGGCAGGCCATCAAGATAACTATTTATTGTAGTTTGTCAAATATATATGCTTTAACTGCTCTGATTTTGGAATTTGCTATTGAAGTCCCTTGATATTCTTAAAGAAGGTCAGTCTGACGTATATGGACAAATGATGGGATGGGGGATGGCGGCTATATACATATTGGGGCGAATTCCTCAAATTTGGCTGAATGTGAGTTCTCTTGCATTTAGTTTATATGCCCTTTTGTTGCATTTCTTATTTTCGTGTAAGAAATCAATGGTTTGTGATAAATTTGCATCTACTGGAACTCTAGATAAAGAGAGGAAATGTCGAAGGCTTGAGTCCTCTTATGTTCGTCTTTGCTCTTATGGGAAACTTGACTTACATCTTAAGGTAGTCCTTATCTTAACTTACACTTTCTCCATCCTCATTGACTTTGCTTTATTAAATTACAAAATAGTCCAGTCAAGTGATTCACAACTCATATGGGTCAATGAAATAAATGCAGCATCTTGGTGAGGAGCTGCAAGTGGGTTGACGTAAAAGCCAATATTCCTTGGCTGCTGGATGCTGCAGTATGCATCTCGCTAGACCTTTTTGTAAGAATACACATACTTTTCCTTTTGTGAATAATCTAAACAAAGTTTTTAGGACATTCTGAATACATGACTGTCATTTATTCAGATATTGCTTCAGTTTGCATACTACAAATACAACAAGAGTAAACGGAACAAGCACAGCACTCTGTCTGAATCTCACAACGTTTTAGCCTGATATGCCTGCAAAGACCGCCACAACAACCATCCCTTAGTTATTTTCAGGCACGTTCTTGTTCACTAGAAGACCTGTCGTTGGAATAAAAAGCTACCTTAGATTCATTTGGCAGGCTTCTACATTTTTGTAAAATTGTTTTGTTTTTGCTATTATTCTTTTATCATTCGGAAGCCTGGTAGATGTGGTCCCTAAACTGCAAGATGAATGTTGGGGATGATTTTTTAAATTGACTATTGCTTAAACATAAGTAGTACACATTTAAAACACTTGAACAATTGTACTAAACAGCATACTGTATCAAGAGAAAAGCTCTTTTGAGACCTCTATTAAGGGGTGAGATCCTGAGACTCCCATCATTGCCGTTGGTTGCATTTGCTTTCGGGGTCCGGATTGTGTCACGTGAAGGTGAGAGAACAAAAGCAGCAAATTTCTCTCACCTCCGATTTTGAATTTCTCTCACCTTCACGTGGCACAATCCGAACCCCAAAAACAAATGCAACCAACGGCCGTGATGGGGTCTCAGGGTCTCACCCCTTAATAGGAGTCTCAAAAAAGCTTTCCTCACTGTATCAAACACTCAAGTGCGACTCAAGCATCTTCTTAACTGCTGCTACATCCTCATTAAGATTTAGCGTCATTCACGCTTCAAATACTTGGCACTAGGTCGGTATTAGACCTTTATATATAGACCTAGGCTCGAAAGCTGACAAAGCATATTTATATTGGGAAAGTATCATGTGGATCCTCTAAATTTGGTGGACTTGTGGATCCCCTCTTGCACCCGTTGATTGCATTTTTTGGACGCACCAGATTGTGCCAACGCATTATTGAAGTATGTGACTTGCATGTGTGCATTTGTCATGTGCACATGACAAATCCACATACGTGGCGCAATCTGGTGCGTCCAAAAAATACAATCAACGGATGCAAGAGGGGATCCACGAATCCACCAAATTGGAAGGATCCACAGGATACAACCTCTATTTATATTATCTATGAAAACGTAAAATCTCATAATTTAAATATAGGATTTCATGTATTTTTTTACGTTTTGTGAGTGATTCATCTCATATAAAGAATAATTTAGAACACGAGTTAATTATAGATGCCTACCTGTATAATATGTGTTACACAGAACCACTTCTACATTGAAGTTTACATTCGACCACCTTTATAATAAGTAAAAAATCATTTATTATGTTGGCGGTGCATTGTAATAAAAATATTATTATATTAAAAAAGTTAATATATTTAACGAAATATTTTACGAAACAGTGACAGGTGGTCGTTTGGTAATGAAAATGTTATACGTGTGGTAGAATGTAATATTACAAATGGTTTCGTGGAATATGACATATTATACAGCTGGTCATCTATAATCAACCTTTAGAACATTAATGCATATATGGAGTACTTACATAGACATTTCAAATCAACTGAATCAAAGATACAAACATAAGGATTCAAAAATTTGAATTTTGCACGAACGCGGATGGTATACCAATTATGGAAGCGGAGTGTATTAAATTTAGATTATTCTTCACCTTCTGCAGCAAGAAATTCTTCACCCTAAGCGCTAACATTAAAAATAGCAAATGCACTAATCTTCAACCTTGAAACGAGAAATACTAATGCACCTCGTGCTATGAAAGAAGATGATGAACTAATGTGGAATATATGATGAAAATGCATATAGAAGGAGGAGAGTAAGAGATCAAAAATCGGTCACCATTTGGCTCTTGTTTCTCATTCTTAAAACATCATTATCACACCATATTCTTTAAATTCATCGTGCCATTGGTTAGCATAAGTGCTTGACGGCACGTCGCTGAGTGCTGCAAATTTATCCCTACTCTCCTCCTTAGTATAGTAAAGGTAAGCAAGGGTCGAATCCACAGGGAACGGTGAGAAGTGATCTTTTATCCTACAACTACAATTGGGATGTTAGAGTGCGTGCACTGAAAATGAAAAGTGCATGAGAACTACTGGCGCGCAACAATATTCAAAATACGAGTGTTAGACAAAAAACAAGAGATGAGCTCAGCTTAGACTTATCACTACGAACTTTATGTTCATCACGGGTTTCTAAAGATCTATGATAGATTGTTCACGTAAGCTAAGGTCCGGTAAAGGCTTAATAACTTACACATATATTCCGGTAAAGGTCTATATGATACTACTACCCAACTGACGAGCACGTCGTTGAGTGCTGCAAATTTATCCCGACTCTCCTACTTAGTATAGTATTGGCAAGCTGGGGTCGAATCCACAGGGAACGGTGAGAAGTCGTCTTTTGATCTACAATCTAAAACTAAGGTTTGTGAATTAATTAGAAAAAGAAAGAAACTATCGCACAAGTAACACTGGTGCGCATCAGAAAGCAGTTATAAAGAAGTTAATAAAAACACAAAGATGAGCTCGGTTCAAATTCTTCACTATGAATTTCCATGTTCATCATTGATCACTAAAGATACATGATATAATGTTCACGTAGGCTGAGGTCCGGTCAAAGCTTAATAACCTACACATACATTCCGGTCAAAGTCCGTATGATATTATTACTCGGTCTAGTCTAATTAACCACGAATCCGGTCAAGGTAGTGATCAACTATTCTAGTATTACTCCTATCATTCACAGTCACGTACTTCTGATAGTTTAACTATAGATAACAGATTCTACAACTAAGTCTGCGGTGCAAGGCTTCGCTTAATTGTCTAACCTAATTATCATGCAATTGAACTTATCATGCAAATAAGAACAAAACCTCAAAACATGTAATTCATAGATCTGAATCCAAATCGAATTCAATAAGTTAGGTAGACATACTGAATGTATACATCTCAAGAATTAATATTAAACAACTAAAGTAACAAGGCAAATCTGAGTGACGCGTCGTCCTGCTCGCGTCGACAGCTCGCGCGCACAGCTGTCGCAGCTAGGTCTGAATTCCGCTCTGAGTCGCCTCTCTCTATTCTTGCATATCTTGTGATTTCCTCCAAGATCAGTATTTATACTTGTGCCTTCTAGGGTTTCCACGAATAATTAGGCTAGAAAATATGCAGGAAATCATCTTTATCTCTAAAAATCAGCTTTGGGAATATCTTGATCTCCAAAAACCGAACTTAGAAATATTCTTTGCGCGTGATGACGTCATCGCTCCTGATTTTTCGCTGATTGCTGACATCATCGTTTTGCTCTGCTCTGCGCGACACATACTCGCGCTATTCGCGCGCCACACTACTCGTGCACTCGTTGGTCTTTGGCTCTTGTCAATCTTTGGCTCTTGTCACTTTTTTGTCTTTTGTTCCGAGATTCACCCTTCTTGTTGCACTTTTGTTCTAACTCTTCTAATAAGCCTAAGACATACAACTACACCAAAAGCGTAATCTTATACTGAATATGTTAGAATCTAAGCAGTGTAAATGACCTAAAATAGCATACAAAAGTGCTCTATCACTAACCTAGTCTAATTAACCACGAATCCGGTAAAAGTAGTGATTAACTATCCTAGTACTACTCCTAACCATTCACTGTAATGCACCTCTGATTAGTTTAATGATAGATAACGGATTCTAAAATTAGGTCTGCGGGTAAAGGCTTCACCTAATAATCTAACCATATTATCATGCAATTATGCTCAGAGTAATAATACTAAACATATCACGCATTAAGTGTAGACCTCAAAACATATCATTCATATTTCAAAGTCTAAACTGAATTCAGAAAGTTAGCTAGACATGCTGAACATAGACATCTCAATGTTTGTATGAAAAACAACAAGTAATTGAAAACGAGTAGCCTGATGGCGCGTGATTGATCTTGCGCGTTGCTCTGAGTTGCGCCGGCAGCTTGTGCGTTCTTCTCTTCAAATAAACTTTCTTGTGATTTCCTTCTTGCATTGTATTTATAGTCTTGTCTTTTAGGGTTTTCGCAATAAAATAGGCAAGAAAATATTTGGAAATCATCTTTATCTCTAAATTCCAGTTTAGGAAATATTCTCGCGCTTGATGACGTCATCGCTACGGATTTGTCGCTGATTGCTGACGTCATCGCTTTGCCCCTGCGCGATATAACTCGCGCGCTATACTTCTCGCGCGCTCCTTGTTTTCCGGTTCTTATCATCTTGTTGTTTTTCGCTTGAGATTCAGCCTTCTTGTTGCACTTTTGTTCTAACTTCTCTGATAAACCTGAAATACAAAACTACACCAAAAGCGTAATCTTATACTAAAAATGTTAGAAATACAAGTAGTGTAAAAGACCTAAAACAACATACAATAGTGCCTTATTAGTGCTCAAGTGGGAAGTGCCTTATCATTGCCAATGAAAAATCTACACATTAACTTTCGTTTCTCATTATTATCCTTTCATGGAGAGTCAAAATGTGGGTCACTCATTTTGTTTCCCTGTTACCTAGACTAGAGATTAGACAGTCTTTTCTCATAATTCGTAGTGCCAACATAACTAACTCAACATATAGTACAACTAATCATTCAAATCTTAGAATGTATGTTAAATCCCTCTAGGATATTTTCTATCAACTCTCCATCCCAAGATATCTCAGCTTAAAAGCTTGCATATCGTTAAGCACATATTTCACACAACATTAGATTTCATGCAAGCTCAGACATCAAAAACCCATATACTAGAACATAAATCATAAAATCAGCATATCATTGCAGCATATCAATGACAGTTCTCCTCTTGAACTCATTAAATCAACAAACTAATGGATCGTATAAATACGCTCCATCAAATTCACCACACTTATCTTGTTCGTTTTGAACAAGAACAAGTTAAGACTACAGATTCAAATCACTCGAGGTACACTTTAACTACTTGTTGATCCAACTTGTGATATTTTGTCTAATCATCTCATCAATTCATGCTTACACTCATCGTCAGTAATGATCAATATGTAAGCAACAATACATATTAATTTCAAGTCAGGATACATAAATGGACGATGTGGAGATAGTCTTCTACATATTCCTAACACCATTCCTCAATTTACAGTCATTCTTGCACTAACAGTTGATTTTGTTTAATATGCAATCCAAAACATCCAATTAAGATACATTCATTGGCAACAAACTTTTTGGCTTGTGCCATTGGTTAGCGCAAGTGCTCAAGTAGATGTGTCTCAGCTTTTTTCCTAACCCCGACACTTATCGATAACCAATATAAAATAAAATTTTCATTGGCAATGAACTATCTACCCATAGACTTTTATTTCTCTTCATTGCCCTTTCATTGCGAGTCCCGGTTACCCGAACTAGATATTGACGTGCAGATTTCAGAGCAAGTATTATGTGAGAATACTAATTCTAGTCACGTGGGTCGAATAAAATTTTGATTCCTAAGGTGACCTAGGGTCGAGTCCCAAGAGAAAAGCTTATACGTTGTTTTCTATCTAAATTCAATTATGACAATCTACAAAAATGGTTGTTTCGTGAAGACAAAGATTAAGTGTGTGTAAATTCAATAAATAAAAATGAAGCAAGAAACCTACGTCAATCCTAGGATAGAAGATAATAATGTAATGGTAATAGTCCAAGCACATGAAGTCATGAATGATAAGTTTCATAGGTTATTGTACTACGCATTCTAAATTCAACTCTCGTTCGTTCTCTAGAATGAAAGTAGTACTTAATATATGATTCTCAAACTCTTGCTCTATTGAATCGTGAACTTGGATTCTATAATCTCAACCTCTCGGTCTATTGATCGGTAATTCAAGTCCACAATAATCCTAACCTAAGTAAATTGTGTTTGTCACTCTCGCACACAAAACACTATCTTAAACAAATAATTCCGAATTCTAAACCTCCTAAGTTCAACTCTCGTTCCTTCCTTGGGAAATTATGAAACATAGCATAGGGAAATAATGAAACATATCAAACAAATACTTCATTATGCAAGGAAAAAATTCAGTCTTTTTCAATTCAACCAAACCTAGGAAAGCCATGAGGATTCCCACTACAATAATATTACTCACTCATTGTGAGCTTACAACTGAGCATATCTGGTTTTAAGAGTAAATGCATATGACAAAAAGTAACGTAGGAAAAACTAGAACAAATCGAGTAGAGTAGAAGTTGTCGGGTTTGATTGGTGATTTTTGGATGCTTCTTCAAATTTCTTGTCCTCAAAACTTTGCTCCATGTCTCCAAGATGGTGCATTTTAGGTATATAGGATTTTGTATTTATATAGATCCTAATTTGGAAGCAAAATCTTCAACTTTGGAAATCGATATGTTTTGCCCAACTAACTTTCTGGCTCATCCGCTTTATAATGGGTCACCTTACCCATTTTCCTCGTAATTTCACGGCCGCCTCCTAACCGACTCATTTTTTGCACCACGCACATTAAGAAATGGCTCGATCGACCCACTTTTTACCTAGGGTCTCCCGTAAAAGTTTTACCCCGCGTGAGAAATGGGTCGACCGGATGGTGCCCTACTCATTTCTTTGCGTCAAAATTGTCGATCGACCCATTCTGATGCCTTTGTCCATTTTTACTCGGTTTTGCTCCAAATCAATAGAAATATGTCTGAACTTCTTCTATTCCAACCAACATCCACATATTTACATTTTAACTCTATTAGCATAGAAAAACACGATAAAATATTGAAATAAACAAGTACTTAACGAGAAACATGTACGAATGCATAATGCATTTGTTCAAATATCAAAATACCCCATAGTTAAGTCTTATTTGTCATGAATAAGTAGAACAAGACATCATGCACCGAGTTAACAAGCATTATAATGCAACTGACTGCAAACGTGCAGCCATACACATAAACTCCTTTACTCTATTTTGTTACGAGTGAAATAAATGCAAAATTAAACTGATCCTAACTCACTCACGGATACATTTAGCGTACGCATCAAGTCTTGAAACCGAAGCTTCCCTAAATATGAATACTCACAAATCCCACCTGCACTCATCCATAGACAAAAATTCAAAATATGTTCACCAAGCACTAGTCAATGAAACCCATAAATTTTTCAGAGTTACTTCTTTCATTAACGCAATCCTTGAAAATCAATCAATCCTATATGGCAATAGACATTCACAAATTCAACATCAAAACTAGCATTCATCGAGCTGAACTAAAACTCAATTTCACGTGCAAGTAATATGAAGATAAATGCTTCTCTTGCCAGAACATTAGTCCCGCTTGAATATTATACAAACCTTGAGATGTTTATAAAAAGCATGTCTTGCTAACTTGCTCTATCAGTCTATACTTTGAATTATGAATATTATGCTTTGAAGTTTTGTTCTTAATGCTTCACTTATTTAGTATTAATATTCCAAGCTTATTGCATGATAGCTAAATTATATAATTAAAGCAGAATTAATTTTAGAATTTACTATCTATTGTTAAACTAATCAGATGGACTTGACGGTGAATGATTAGGAGTGACGGCTAGGATATATAATTACTACCTTGATCGGATTCGTAATTGTTTAGACTAGGTTGAATATTAATATCATATAAATCCTGACCAGAATATATGTGTGAGTTATTAGTCCTGACCGGACCTTAATTCACTTAAACTATTTGTCATAAATCATTAGTAACCGATTATAAGCATGTGTTCATAAGAATAAGTCTAAGCTGATAGCATCTCATTTTGTTCAGTGCGCCAGTGTTTTCACGTGCAATCTACATCACACGTGTGTTTACTTTCCTGGTTTCTAGTTTGATTGCTACTAAAAACCAAACCCAACTGTTTCTTTTACAAAAGAAGATCACTTTTCACCGTTCCCTACGGATTCGACCCCATACTTGCTTTAATATATTAGACAGAAGTCAGAGATAAATTTGCAGCAGTCAACGACTGTCTGTCAAATTCTGGCACCGTTCTCGAGGAATGCACTAGAGAAGTTTTCTTTTTCTTTAGTAGTTTTAATTTTTTTTTAGGTTAGAACTTAAAAAAATCCAAAAATATTAGTTACGTTTAATTTAGATGTTGTTTTTGCTTTGTATGGAAAACAATGGTGAAAACAGCGTAGTAGGACGAAGAATGGATCAGATGCAAGATGCACCCGTGCACAACGCTGATAATCTTTTCTCTAGACTGAATCCAGACGAATTAGCTTTGATCCAAAGGGAGGTTCAGAGGGATTTTGTGCAGAGAATGGCAGAGGCCGCGCTTAGGAACGAGCCCGCTCACAGAAACGAGGTCCAAGCTCAGAATGTTGAGGACGCACGTGCGCCATGATAAGTCAAATTTACGACATATTATTTACGTCATTACTTATGAATTTGATTCAATTTTTGAACGTTTATTGGCATTTGACAACTTTGCATGATGCTTCAGGTTTAATTTAGCCGAATATAACATTGACATCGATTTGCCCGAATTTTCAACAAAATATGGAAAAGTTTCCACTTTGAACCCATGATTCCGCTCAAGAGACAGCAGCTTCCACAATAAACCCATGGGTTCCTGATCGAAACACCCTTTTAGCAAAATTATGATGGTCTCAGGACAACAGTTGCTTCGGGCAGCAAACCCATGGTTTTATATCGAAACAGGCAATGAATAGATGAAGGTGATTTTTGTGTGTTGTGCATGCTTCGCCAGCGATCTTGGGGTCTTGCCAACAAAGCTGGGGTTTAGCTTTTCAAATCCACGGCCTCACAGCTAAAGCATGCAAATTGGCCTAGTTATCAATAGAAGCCCAACAAGTATATAAAGAAAATCATCATTTTTGCTAGGGTTAGGAGGGAAAGATTAGAAAAAAATAAGGAGACAGGGAGGCTGATTTTGGGAGAGAAGACACTAAGGGGAGATGACGGCTACCGGAAAAGAAGAGAGGCGATCGACCATTTGCGACGGTTCCTTCGTTTTTTTCTTTTTTCTACTTATTTCTTTTGGTATTGTATTGCCATGAGTAGTGAGTAGTCGGTTTGTTCCGGAATTCTACAGATTTCATGCGTATCCAACTCGATTTCATGCGATGAATGAATTACTATTTTGTTATATGATTCTATTCAATTCTACATGTTCTTATTCATATGTTCATGTTAATTAGTTAGCATTAGATGAATGCCTAATTTCATGAATTGCCTAGATTAGGAATGAACACTAGCAATGGCTTGAGGTGATTAATCAGATTTATGTAGAATCGACACTAACTACGGTAGCTATGAATGATAGTACGTAGGTGAATGTTATTTGCAACATCGGTAATCATGAGTAGTGACATACACGTAGTGGGGGAGTTAAATTTATTTGAATGACTAGTGCTTAATGTGTTTTTGGTTATTGACATTGTCTGCAATGGTGGGGTGTTAGTGATTAGAAATAATCGAGTTTTGCCTTGATAGAGGGACTCGTAGTATTACATGTTCTTATTCATATACTCATGTTAATTAGTTACCATTAGATGAATGCCTAATTTCATGAATTTCCTAGATTAGGAATCAACACTAGCAATGGCTTGAGGTGATTAATCAGATTTATGTAGAATCGACACTAACTACGGTAGCTATGAATGATAGTACGTAGGTGAATGTTATTTGCAACATCGGTAATCGTGAGTAGTGACATACACGTAGTGGGGGAGTTAAATTTATTTGAAAGACTAGTGCTTAATGTGTTTTTGGTTATTGACATTGCCTGCAATGGTGGGGTGTTAGTGATTAGAAATAATCGAGTTTTGCCTCAATGGAGGGACTCGTAGTATTAGATGTGTAGCTTGAGTGATGATCTGAAGATGTCGGCTTACTCAAAAGCACACATGGTTTATTCTCATATATCATATGACAAGTTTACATTACGATTTCATTGCATGAATAGAGTGATACAAATGGATGAAGTATGATTTCGGAACACTTCTTCTATTAGAAAGTCTTTTTATCTTTATTATTTGCTAACTTTAGGAATTTTAGAATCACATTTCACTTTTTGATTGAATAGATAAAACACATCACTAGTTATCTAGTATATGCACTACGTTTGCTCTCTTGGGACGATACTCGGACTTCCGAATTTTATAAATTTTGTTTGACTACTACTTGACCCCTAAAACAAATTAGACAAATATAAAGGGTTAAAAATACGTTTGTCAAAATGGCGCCGTTGCCGGGGAGTAACGTTTCAGTGCATTATTAGAAATAATTAGTGTAGTTTTAGACTATTCGTGTATATATTTTTATTTTACTTTTTTTATTTGTTACTTCACTAAACATTTTTATTTTCTTTTGCGAGGATGTGGTCATACGATCAACAAGGCACGTACTGGGGTGGAGATGATGATCAAGTACAAAATGAGAGGTTTGAATGTGAAGGTCATACCTATGACCATAGCTACATGCTTCCAAGCTTTCAACCCCCTAGTGGACCATCAAATATAGAGATTATGCTTGCCTCTTACTTGAGTTAATTCAGTAATCAAAAGACAATGATGCAAGAAATACACTCAAAGATCGATCATTTGGTTGCTCAGAATCAATCGATTGCGGATCAACTAGCACAACAAGCAAATCAAAATCGGAACATAGAAGAGGATGATGAAGTCTATGGACATTGTGATTCAAGTGGAGCTGAATTGTTGGAGTCATCTCTTGGAAAGCTCGGCCAAGCTGGAAAAGAGTTAAACAAAGACGATTCAAAGCTATGCAAAGATTGTATTTCTCAAATCCATATGTCTGAATCATCTACGGTGAACTTGAAGCGTTGATAGATTCAAACTTAGAGATTGAGTGTTCTAAGCCTGTTGAGGATCTCAAGTATGAAGATTTTGTTGATTTGTACGATGATAAGCCTTGTATGAATATGAATGTATTAGTGAAGGAACAACAAGAGGAGTGGACACCTGTGCATATCTTCGAAGACTTACTAACAGTGTCTATTCGAGTGGAGGTGTTTTATGAAGATCCATTTGATGTCTTGCTACCTCCGGATAAGTTTCAAAGCTTTCAACCATTCATCGATCAACTATAAGTGAAAGCTTCTTTAGTCCCTTGATTTTACAAGGAATAACATGTAGGGATGGAACTCACATCTGAAAGTCCATTGCAGACTTGATGGGAAGAGATTCAAATGGGATCTGAAGGTGGATTGACACGCTTCTTGTCTTGTCAAGACGTTAAACTAGACCTTTACGGGAAGTAACCCGGACTGTAAGTAGTTAGTTTTTTTTTCTTTTTAAAGTTAGCATAATTGCATTGCATGATTTGACTTGATGAGTTGATGTATGATCTTCACTTAAGTGTGGAGTGTATGCTCGATGTGTTTGAATTTGTACTTTCGAATATTGATCACTATTTTATACTTACATGACATGACTGATCAACTTGTCTTGTTAGTGTTTAGTTAGTTTTCAATCATATGAGAAGGTATACTTTAGTTGTTGATGGGCATAAATTTTCTTGACAGAAGATGAATTGAATTCTGATGATATCAGCTTTGATATTGTCCTATTTAAATTATCATCATATTTCACTTTTATCGTGTCATTTATCTTATGCAATAGCTATAAAAAATCCAGCCACGCAACAGTATCTACATGATGGATTTGTTGGAGCATACGTCCAAGTTAACGCTACACACGAGGGAAGTTCCTATGTACCTTTTATTTTCTTATCTTATACGCTTAGGTACTAAGCTTTATTTAAGTGTGGAGTGGCTGCACATACTCACTTCATGTCATGCATATCACATGTTAGTTAGTTCATATTGCATATTAGTTTAAGAACACTTGCATGCTCTAACATCGATTGCTCATTTGAACTCTCTTTTATTTTGTGCTATTCTTGATGAGATTATGGTCTTTTGATTGAGAGTTAAGAGTTTGAGTAGTTCTTGAAGTGGATATTCGTTGAATCAATGTGTTTGCTAATCTTTGTCTATCATAGATGTTATGCATTTTTGAAAGCATGCTTAGAGCTTAACACTAGTAGGCACCGGTCAAACTTTTATAAAACTTAAACTGTCTTTGATTCTAGGTGACTCTAATGCTCTTATGATGTCTACTTGTGCTTGTTTTCTTTCATTCACACCCACCTCTAATACGTACACAGTCAAGTTTTAAGTGTGGAGTCCTTTTAACGTCAAAAGAGGGTGCAAAATTGACCCCAAAAAAAAAGAAAAGAAAAAAAAAAGAAAAAAAAAAGAAGAAGAAAAGTATCCTCCTTGTATAAAAAAAAAACAAGGTATGGAAGAAAAGTTCCTCCTTGTATGAAAGGACGAAAATAATATCACATTAAGACTTGATTGTGTATGACTCCATTATTTCCATGTGTGTGAAAGTTAGCATGTATTTGTATTCTCGTGAGAAGCGTTAGAGAACGATCCTTGTGCATGCACGGAATTATTGACATGTTATGCATTTTCTCTAAAATCCCTGGTCAAGCTCCTCTTCTCTTATGTTTCATTACCTAGATCTTGAAACTTGAGAATGAGCTTTGCGCCAAGAGCCTGTGGACTATCCCTAGATAGCATCGGTGAATGGCGGGCATGTTTTGTGTAACTAGTGTCTGTGTTTCGAACGTTATGCAACAAAAATGACTAATATTTGCAATGAGAAATTAATTAGCTCTTGCATTGATTCGCTTGAATATCATATCTTTTTTGAAGTACGATTGCTCGTACTCTCTTGAAGACTGATCATTTTTGATGCTTGATTAGCCAAAATTGATAATTGTTTATGTGAGAATCTGATTTTGGAGCAAGCACACATGCATGCATTCATATAGCGTAGTTGCATTAGGATTTGTGAGTATTCCTATTTCTGAAAACTCTCACGAGACTATAACTCGTCCACTAGGGTAACCTAGGAGTTTAAAGGCTTAATGCATATGCTAGATGCATCCGTGATTCCTACGAAAGTGTATTAGTTTTAGTTTTAGTTTTATTATCGCATGAATATCTGAGTAGATGCATATGTTTATAAGAGAGAAAATTCATAATGCTCAAATGTTGCATATCTTTCCATGGATTCTCTGTTTTGATCGGGACAAACAAGTTCTAAGTGTGGAGTATTTTGATAAGTCAAATTTACGACATATAATTTACGTCATTACTTATGAATTAGATTTGATTTCTCGAACGTTTATTGGCATTTGACAAACTTTGCATGATGTTTCAGGTTTAATTTAGCTGAATATAACATTGACATCGATTTGCCCGAATTTACAACAAAATATGGAAAAGTTTCCTCTTCGAACCCATGATTCTGCTCAAGAGACAGCAGCTTCCACAACGAACCGATGGGTTCCTGATCAAAACACCCGTTTAGCAAAATTATGATGGTCTCGAGACAACACTTGCTTCGGGCAGCAAACCCATGGTTTTATATCGAAACAGGCAATGAACAGATGAAGGCAATTTTTGTGAGTTGTGCATGCTTCGCCAGCGATCTTGGGGTCTTGCCAACTGAGATGGGGTTTAGCTTTTCAAATCCACGGCCTCACAGCTGAAGCATGTGAATTGGCCCAGTTATCAATAGAAGCCCAACAAGTATATAAATAAAATCATTATTTTTGCTAGGGTTAGAAGGGAAAGATTGGAAAAATATAAGGAGGCAGGGAGGCTGATTTTGGGAGTGAGGACACTAAGGGGAGAAGAAGGCTACCGGAAAAGAAGAGAGGCGATCGGCCATTCGCGATGGTTCCTTCATTCTTTTCTACTTATTTCTTTTGGTATTGTATTACCATGAGTAGTGAGTAGTCGGTTTGTTCCGGAATTCTACAGATTTCATGTGTATCCAACTAGATTTCATTCGATGAATGAATTACTATTCGTTATATGATTCTATTCAATTCTACATGTTCTTATTCGTATGTTCATGTTAATTAGTTAGCATTAGATGAATGTCTAATTTCATGAACTGCCTAGATTAGGAACCAACACTAGCAATGGCTTGAGGTGATTAATCAAATTTATGTAGAATTGACACTAACTACGGTAGCTATGAATGATAGTACGTAGGTGAATGTTATTTGCAACATCGGTAATCATGAGTAGTGACATACACGTAGTGGGGGAGTTAAATTTATTTGAAAGACTAGTGCTTAATGTGTTTTTGGTTATTGACATTGCCTGCAATGGTGGGGTGTTAGTGATTAGAAATAATCGAGTTTTGCCTCGATGGAGTGACTTGTAGTATTAGATGTGTAGCGTGAGTGATAATCTGAAGATGTCAGCTTACTCAAAAGCACACATGGTTTATTCTCATATATTATACGACAAGTTTACATTACGATTTTATTGCATGAATAGAGTGATACAAATGGATGAAGTAAGATTCCGGAACACTTCTACTATTAGAAAGTCTTTTTATCTTTATTATTTGCTAACTTTAGGAATTTTATTTGAATAGATAAAACCCATCACTAGTTATCTTGTATATGCACTACGTTTGCTCTCTTGGGACGATACTCGGACTTCTGAATTTTATAAATTTTGTTTGACTACTACTTGACCCCTAAAACGAATCAGATAAATATAAAGGATTAAAAATACATTTGTCATGCCACCACCCATGGTGCGCGTGCACGCGCAACTGCTCGGGAGACGCACCATCAAGGAGATGTCTGCTCCATGCACGGTAAACCAACCCCAGGGTATCGTGCTGTCTCTAGAGGGCCCTTTGAATTAAGGACTCAGCTAGTGAATTATATACTGAAGTTCCATGGAATGGCTAGTGAGAATCCGGTAAACATATCAGAGAATTCATTGGAATTTGCGAGAATGTGAAGAATGAGAATGAGGACCCGAGTTGTTGAAGCTAAGAGAATTCCCATTCTCATTATGTGATTCGGGGAGACAATGGTTGATGGGGCTACCGTGTTCTATAAGGACGTGCGCCGAGTTGCAGGAAAGATTTCTAGACAAATTCTATCCTGCAGCGAAGGTCTCTCTACTCAGAAGAGAGCTAGCCGCATTGGAGCAGATGAATCGGGAGACATTGTCCAAATATTATCAGCGGTTCAGATAACTTGAAGCAAACTGCTACAATCATAGACTCCCTCAGCATGTTTTGATCGAGAATTTTTTGAACGGACTTACTGAGATGGAACTCAAATTGCTGAACACGTGTGTAGGTGGCAACGTTAGGAAAATGTACCCAGATAAAGTCTGGATGTTGATAGAGGACACAGACGACCAAGTAAGATATCACGTGTCACTCGAGAATGACCGTGCGCGCTCCCTGCATCAAGTAGACGTCATGGTTGAGATTAAAGAGCTAAGGATATGATGAAGAAACTCATGAGCAAATAGGTCGTAGAGCTTAATCTTGCGAGTTTTGTCATTCTACCAAACTTAGGACAGACATGTGTCCAATCCTATTTAAAGAACACACAAATGTAAATGCGATAGGGGGGTGGAACAATAGACCTAATAGACCAGGACAACCCATATTTGAATTAAAAGAGAATGGGTTTAGTTGGAGAGACGATCAGGATTTTGAAAGGCCGCACACTGACTTGCATGCGCAACTTAACGCACAAACTAGCGTGCATCCTTTTGCGCTAGCCGCTCCATACAACCCACCTCAAAGACGCAATGACGGGGCAAGTCAGTATAATCAGCAGCCCAGAAGGTCATTAGAAGATATACTAGGGCAGTTGCCAGACACGGTTCGTAAAGCGAAGAGCAGAATGATAAGCACTTCCAGAAAGACAAGTCCTGGGGAGAAATTTGTTGTAAATGGACAAAGAGTCAAGCTTTATCATGGAGGAAAGTGTCCTTTTGACGTGCAATTTGGGATAGTATTATAGTCACGCATCAAACACATTTATAACCTAGGAGACCTAGGGTCGAACCCAAGAGAAGAGGTGATAGCTTACTAGTTAATAATTACTTAAGCTTGCCTAACATAGAATGTTTGGGGGGATGTTGATTAAGGTATGATTGGTATTAATAACAAGTAAAGAAAAATGATCAAGGACTTCTACTTGACCCCTAGGACATGGGAGATTAACACACTCAATTTTCTAGCACAAATTAGAATTAGTTTGAATTCTTATGGCTACGCACCATCCTTCCAAGTTCAACTCTCGTTCCATCCTTGGAGATTAGATGACGCGCTAAAAAGTTTCAATTCTCAAGCTCTCGCTCTATTGAATCACATGGAATTCAAGTGCACAACCTCAAACTCTCGCTCTATTGGAAAGGCACTCAAACTCAACACCAATCCTAGCCTATCACCAAGAGGAATTGTCGCTCTCGCGCAAAATTAACTCTCAAAGCAACATTGATATAGTTACTAACATCCTAGAGTTCAATCGTCATCAAATCATAGGAAGTTAATTCACTCTGACACACTTAGGTATTTCGTCAAACACTTAGCATGAATCATTATGAATAAGTAACTACAACAATTAAGATTCAACTAAAATGTAATTCAAATTCATAGAAAGAGTATACAAACATCATCCAAATCCTAGGGGATCCATATGATCCCCAATAACATGAACAACTACTCTAACATAACTAGAAATGTAAACAAAACATCAAAGAACATATTAACAAAAGTAAAGATAGAAATTCTTTGGAGATGAGGTTGATCTTCAATCCTTCAAGCTTTCATCCTTACTTGATCTACTCTATGATCTCTTGGATTATCTTTAGGTCTTTGAAAATTTAAACTTCCAAGGATCCCTCCAAAAATGGCTTAGATCCTTATTTATACTATGGAGTGAAATATGAGTGTTGAGCCTCCTTGTCCGAGCAGCCTCCTTGCTCGGTCGAGTAGTTTTTGCATGAGATTCTTGCTCGGCTGAGTGGCTTAAGGACGACCCAGCTGCGTTTTATCTTGCTTTTTGAAGGTCATGCTCGGCCTCCTCTCTCTTTGCTCGGACGAGCAAACTCTAGAAGGCTAGCTTTGCCTTTATTTGTTGCGTTTCATCTTGATATCTCCGTCTTTATGAATGCTCAAATAAGACCTGAAATACACACGAAGAGTATCAATTCCTTAAAAAATAATCGAGAACAAACAAGAATTAAGCGCATGAAGTGTACAAATATTCGCATATTTGAACACTTATCACCCTTAGGTGCTGATATTCCTTTAGCGGAACCTATAATGGAGACTTAATAAGAGGTATCGTCGACGCAGCGACGTAAAACCAGTGCACTTATCGGAAGGCAACCTGAGTGCACCTAGTTATATTTCTACTTTTTCGTGTTTTATCTTTTATTTCTCATATGATATGGTGATTAGTGCACTTCTAGTGCATGTATTTTCTGAATGTCAGGTGTTCAAGGCACATTTTGACAGAAACACTCCGTGAGGACCGCAGACGCTACAGTGGTTTCTTCCGCGGATGGTACATAATTATCGAAATTCCAATAGGGTGTAGGGATGCACAGCCGGTCTAGTGGCTTCAATTTTTTTTTTCTTGATCTCAGAATAATGAGTGGAGCAAGGAGAGAGGTGAGTCGCCAAGTTCACAAAGGTCTCCGGTCACATTCTTACGTGTGCCTCATCAGGAACCTATATGTCATATTTATTAGAGTCTGTGTACCTTTCTCCATCCTTGTTGTATGTTGTGCCGTGAGGACATGTCATATTTCATGTGTGGGGGAGGGAAGTTAAGTTAGTTTTAGAGTCTAGAGTCTTTGTTTTTTATTTTATGAGTCGAAGAGTAGAATTATCACTGTATGCTATGATGAAATGATGATTCATATGAGTGATGTTCTTTTTTATGAGTTTCTGATGTATCTGCGTGCATGCAATCTGATATTTTGTGATATTAGTACTTGATGATATGAATGTTTTTGAGTTTTGATATCTGGAAATGTGGAGTTGATTGATAATGTCCTAGAGAGATTTGACATACATTCTGATATTTGCATGAATAACTGCGCTATATGTTTAGTTGATTTTGTTGAAAATGATTATCTAATCTCTTGTTTAAATAACCGGGAAAAGAGATGAGCGACTCTCATTTTGACTCACGTTGAAAGGGCAATGATGAGAAGTGAAAATCTATATGTGGATAGTTCATTGGAAACGAATGTTTTTGGTTTATACTGGTTATTAACAAGTATCGGGAGTTAGAAAGAAAACCAAGACACTTCCCACTTGAGCACTTGCTTTAATGTTTGTATGAAAAACAACAAGCGAGTAGCCTGCTAGCGCGTGATTGATCTTGCACGTTGCTCTGACTTGCGCCAGCAGCTTGTGCGTCCTTTTTCCTTCAAATCAGCTCCCATGTGATTCCCCTCTTGCATTGTATTTATAGTCTTGCCTTCTAGAGTTTCCGCAATGAAATAGGCAAGAAAATATTTGGAAATCATCTTTATCTCTAAATTCCAGCTTAGGAAATATTCTTGCGCATGGTGACGTCATCGCTTTCCTCTGCGCAACTCGCGTGCAATGCTTCTCGCGCGCTCATCTGTTTTTATGGTTCTTATCATCTTGTTGTTTTCCGCTTTGAGATTCAGCCTTCTTGTTGCACTTTTGTTATAACTTTTCTAACAAACCTGAAATACAAAACTACACCAAAAGCGTAATCTTATACTTAAAATGTTAGAAATACAAGTAGTGTAAAGGACCCAAAACAGCATACAAAAGTAACTTCGAAACGAAGATGCACAAGTCTCTTTTCAATGTTTCGGCCTTTTGAGCTTAACTTCTGAATTGAATACTTTACTGGTCTGAATCTCTTTTTTCTTCCCTAGAACGGTTCCAATCATAGCCTTCGGATAGCAGCATATGGAATAACGCCCTGCTCTCATTTCTGATCAATCGTGCGCAAGTCAGGTCGCGCGTTTGCAATCGTGCGCCCCTTCCTGAGCGATTAACTTCGAAACGAAGACGGTCTGTTTTCCCGTCTCGTCACGCCTTTAGGGTTTCGCCTTCGACACTTGCGTGACTAAGCTTGCTCTTTGTTCCCGAGATTGCGAAGTACCAACCTCCACGGCCACACTTAACCATACAATCGCGCATCAAGCTTTGTTCGGTCGACTCCACCTCTAGGACGTTTCTATTAGCTCCACATCTCTCCTTATTCAACTCAAGAGTGCACACACAAATTCAAAATATTAATCAAAAATCAGAATGAGTCGTATATGCACAATTTTTGCAGATGCGCGTAAGTAACGCATATAAGTCTTGCAAGCCATTGTGTCTCGCGCACAATTACCTCTGGAGATTACACATTCAGCTAGTCTAAGCTAACAAATAAAAATGAAAAATAAAGTAACTAATCTAGATAGATGTACTACCCCCACACTTAAACAAAAACCTGTCGACACGTTATGCACAAGTAGTAAAGAAGGAAGTAAGCATGCATGCAACTGATAGAAAACGGGTTACCTCCCAAAAGTGCCTTTGGTTACTGTCGTTGGCTCAAAAAATTCCGATCCGTTTATCGCTCTTGAGGTCCATTGATGTCTCCTCGCGTAGATGCGCGAGTCGTAGCGCACGACGGATCACGCGCACTAGTATCTCCAGGCGCGTCATTCAGTTCAGTGGCACAGGGTCCATCAGGTCAAACTCATGTGCCGGTGGTAAGGGGCCAGAAAGGTAATGCTTGATTCTCTGGCCATTGACCTTGAAGCGGTGATGATCATTCTCGCCTTCTATCTCTACCGCCTCATGCGCAAAACCTTCGTGACAGTATATGGTCCGGTCCATCTGCTGCGCAACTTCCTTAGCATTATCTTCAAACGAGATGAGAATAATAACACTTTATCACAAATATTGAAAGAACGACGTAGTAGGAACTTATCGTGATATAATTTGTGCGTAGTTTGTAGTCACGCGGGCTGTCATACGCGTCTGCGCGCAGTTCTTCAAGCTCGTTCAAGTCCAACTTCCTCTCGCGCCCGACACTGTCTAGGTCTAGATTGCAAGTTCTTAATGCCCAGTAGGCCTTGTGTTCTAATTTGATCGGAAGATGACATGCCTTCCCATAAACCAGTTGGAATGGAGATGTCCCAATTTGTGTTTTGAAAGCTGTCGATATGCCCAAAGCGCATCGTCTAGACGAAGGCTTCACCAGTTTTTCAAGTATTCGCTTGATTTCTCTGTGGGAAATCTCGGCCTGGCCGTTCATTGCGGGTGATACGCCGTGGATGTTTTGTGTCGGACCCCATAATGCTTGAGTACCTGAGCTACCATTCTGTTACAAAAATAAGTTCCTTGGTCCCTGATCAGTGCCTAAGGTAACATAAAACGTTAGTGCGTAAGAAATCATTAACAGTCTTTGCATCATCTTTCATCGTAGCCTTCGCTTCAACCCATTTGGATACGTAGTCCACAGCTACCAAAGTATACTCAAATTCGAATGAAGGAGGGAATGGACCCATGAAGTCTATTCCCCATAAATCGAATATCTCATCCACCATTATAGGCATCTGTGGCATCTCATTGCGCGCGAATATATTTCCCGCGCGCTGACATCTGTCACAGCTTTTAAAATGTGCGTAGGAGTCTCGAAACAAATGTGGCTAGTAAAATCCTGAATCTAAGATCTTCCTACTAGTTCGTTTCAGACCAAAATGCCCACCACATGCATGTTCATGGCAAAATGCAAGGACCGATTCAATTTCATGGTTAGGAATGCAGCGCCTAAGTATCTGATCTGGTCCTATTCTAAACAAATAAGGATCATCCCACAAGTACATTCGAGAGTCAAGTTTCAATCGTAATTTCTGCGATATAGTGAAAGATGGGGGAAACGTACCAGTGACCAGGTAGTTCACAGTGTGAGCATACCAAGGTACCTTACCTTGTAGTGTCATCAAGTGCTCATCTGGAAAGGTCTCCGTGATGATTCCTTGATCTTCTCCTTTACGATTCGGCTCAAGTGATCTGCTACTGTGTTGTCCGAGCCCTTCTTGTCCTTGATTTCAATATCAAATTTCTGCAAAAGTAGCAACCAACTCATCAGTCTCGATTTAGTTTCCTTCTTTGACATCAAATACCTTAGCGCCGCATGATCTGTGAAAATAATGACTTTGCTCCTAATATATATGCACGAAATTTCTCAAGAGCAAAGACAATAGCTAGAAGTTCTTTTTCAGTGGTCGTGTAATTCCGCTGCGCTGGATCCAACGTGCGCGATGCATAATAGATCGCGTGTGGCTTCTTGTCTCTGCGCTGCCCAAGTACTGCAGCAACAGCATAATCGCTTGCGTCACACATTAATTCGAAGGGCAAGTTCCAATCGGGCGCTTGCATTACTGGCGCGCTAGTCAACGCGCATTTCGGTGTTTCAAATGCTGCGCGACAAGTATCTGTGAAATCAAAAACCACATCTTTCTGCAGGAGGTTAGATAAAGGAGTTGATATTTTAGAAAAGTCCTTGATGAAACGCCGGTAGAATCCAGCGTGCCCTAAAAAGGATTTTATTTCTCTAACATTTGTAGGGTACGGTAAGCTAGCAATAAGGTCTATCTTAGCTTTGTCTACTTTTAAGCCCTCCCTCGAGACAATATGTCCGAGTACCACTCCATGTGTAACCATGAAGTGACACTTTTCATAATTTAGCACTAAATTTTTAGACATGCAGCGTTCCAAGACTTTATCTAAATTATCTAAACAAGAATCGAACGTATCACCATGTACCATAAAATCATCCATGAACACTTCAATGCACGATCCCAGCATGTCCGAAAATATACTCATCACTAACCTTTGGAACGTACCTGGTGCGTTACATAACCCGAACGACATGCGCCGAAAAGCGAACGTACCGAAAGGGCATGTGAATGTAGTCTTTTCTTGATCCTCTGCTGCTATGGGAATCTGATTGTAACCCGAAAACTAGTGGGGTTTACCTGATGAAAGGCAGTGGAAAGTGGTCCTTGCGCATCACTGCATTCAACTTTCGATAGTCTATGCACATACGCCATCCGGTCTGCATTCTCTTTGGCACCAATTCACCTTTTGCGTTTTCTTCCACTGTGATCCCCCTTTTTTCGTAACGACATGTATCAAACTTACCCACTTACTATCCGAGATTGGATAGATGATTCCAGCGTCGAGCAGCTTGATGATTTCTTTTTGCACAACTTCCATCATGATGGGGTTAAGTCAGCGCTGGGCATCTCTGCATGGTTTTGCTCCATCTTCCAACAGGATTCGGTGCATGCATACGTCTGGGCTGATTTCGTGCAAATCATCTAGCGTCCATCCGATCGCGCGCCTATTCTTGCGCAGGACTTCTACCAAACACGCTTCCTGTGCAGGTTCCAAGTTGTTTTTAATAATCACGTACTTAGTCCTATTGTCGTCCAAAAATATATATTTCAAGTGATCTGGGAGTGATTTGAGTGTGATCTTGGGTTCCTGCATGTCATGGAATACACCGGTTGATAGAGCACTTTTGTATGCTATTTTAGGTCCTTTACACTGCTTAGATTCTAACATATTTAATATAAGATTATGCTTTTGGTGTAGTTTTATATCTCAGGCTTATCAGAAGAGTTAGAACAAAAGTGTAGCAAGAAGGTTGAATCTCGGAACAAAAGACAACAAAGTTGACAAGAGCCAAAGACCAACGAGCGCCCGAGCAGTTTGGCGCGCAAGCATGGGTCGGGCAGAGCAGAGCAAAATGATGACGTCAGCAACCAGCGACAAATTCGGAGCGATGACATCATCACGCACAAAGAATATTTCTAAGTTTGGTTTTTGGAGATAAAGATATTTCCAAAGCTGATTTTTAGAGATAAAGATGATTTCCAACATATCTTCTTGCCTACTTATTCATGGAAACCCTAGAAGGCAAGAGTATAAATACAAAGCTTAAAGGAAATCACAGACATGCTTAGAGAGGCAATTTAGAGCAGATTCAAAGAGAAGATCGCAGAACTATCGGCGCAAGACTGAGACGCGCACTGACGACGTGCGCATCAAGCTATAGTGTCTGTACTTGTTGTTTTCATATAGATATTGAGATGAATATGTTCAGCATGTCTAGCTAACTTTCTGAATTCAGTTTAGACTTTAATCTATGAATAATATGTTTTGAGGTTTTATTCTTAATGCATGACCTGTTTAGTATTATTACTCCGAGCATACTTGCATGATAACTAGTTTAGATAGTTTGGCGAAGCCTTTATAGACTCTATTATCTAACGTTAAACTATCAGAGGTATGTTACAGTGAATGATAGGAGTAGCACTAGAATAGTTAATCACTACCTTTACCGGATTCGTGGTTAATTAGGCTAGGTTGGGTAGTAATATCATATAGACTTTTACCGGAATATATGTGTAAGTTATTAAGCCTTTACCGGACCTTAGCTTACGTGAACAATCAGTCATAGATCTTTAGAAAACCCGTGATAAACATAGAAGTTCATATTGATAAGTCTAAGCTGAGCTCATCTCTCATTTATAGTTTACACTCGTATTATGTTCTATGCGCCAGTAGTACTCACGCATCTGTTTTCTTTCTTTTACTTGTTTAACTCACCCAACCCCAATCTTAGTTTGTAGATAGAAGACGACCTCTCACCGTTCCCTGTGGATTTGACCCCTGACTTACCTAGACTATATGAAGGAGGAGAGGGACAAATTTGTAGCACTCAACGACGTGCTCGTCACCAGTGCTAGTCATAAATATTTCGGCACTTACATTAGAATACCTTGTATCTTCTGATCCGCGCGCATTGTTCTTGGTATCGACAGGATCCTTTGATGGCGCACCACACGCGTCCAACAGCATGTGACTCTGGATGCGCGCGTGCTCATCTTCCACTGCTTCGTCAATGACGTCTAACGCATTCACCGTGGAGTCTTCATACGGGAACTGCATACCTTTGAAGATATTAAAGTGAATCACCTCACCATCAACCTCCATTGATAGGGTTCCCTTCTATACATCAATCCTTGTCCGTGCAGTCATCAAGAAGGGTCGGCTAAGCAGTACTTGCGCGGTGTCGTTGGAGACGTTTCCTTCCATCTCTAAAACGTAAAAATCCACTGGGAACACCAGTTCTCCCACTCTGAACAGTACATCTTCAACCATGCCCACCGGTTGCTTGCATGATCTATCTGCTAGTTGGATTGTCAATCCTGCAGGCTTAAGTGGTCCAAGACGTAGAGATGTATAAGGAGTGTGGTAATACGTTTATGGATGCTCCTAGATCTATCATGCAGTTGTCTACGATAGAGTTACCTATTGTGCATGGTATATAGAATTGATTAACTAGCTTTTACTACTTAAGAAATGCCTAAGGTAAAAAGTTTGGGGGAATTTGTAAGAGATTTTGGTATTTTGAAAAGGTTGATATGCAAACTAAAAGTGATCAAGGATCTATGGACCCTAGGCTATAGCATATAAGGTAATGACAATCAATCATGCAACAATTAATGAATAGAAAATGATTAGACTAGTTTTATGAACATTAATCCTAAGGTCAACTTTCATTGCATGTTAGGACTAAGAGGTTCATTTAAATGGAGATCTCAATCTTTCAATATGTTGATACTCCCTTAGGTTATGGACTCTTCCTCAATCTTTCAATATTTTGGAAGAGTTACCATAACCTAGATTAGGTAAACTAGTCATCCACATCAATCCTACACTTTCATGTCAAGATTAAGGTAGATTATTCATGCATGGCTAATTAATCAACTCTATATCAACTTTCATTGAATATATCATTGATTAGGTTCAATTAATTACACTTAAGCATTTTCACAAACACTTAATGTGCAACATTTAATAGATGTAGCCAATACACAAAATTCATATCAAAATTCATTGCATAACTAATTAATCATCATCCAAATACATGCATACAACCTAGGGATCCATAGGATCCCTAATCAATCACTACTCACTACTCATGCTAAAAGTAAAATCAACAATAGAAATGTATGGAAACATGAAATTAATTGCAAACTAGAGTAGATTGGAAGGTGTTGATGCTTGATCTTCACTCCTAAGCCTTCAATTGAACAAAGTAGCACTTGATCTTCAAAAATCGGATTTCTAGGGTTTCTGGTCAACGTTCGAAGTCAAGCTCTAAAGGCCGGAGGCTCCGAGTTTGAAATGTCCAAAAAGTTTATATACTCGGTGGTCCTCTCCCTAGCAAATTTGACCTCGGCCGAGCAGAAAAATTGGGCGAAATTCTGCTCGGCCGACTTGAATCCTCCTAGCCCGAGCAGATTTGAATGTGACGCGGTTTGGTCCTCGGCAGACTAACTTCTGCTCGGCCTAGCTCCTCTTTGTCCACCCGAGCAGATTTCTACTCGGCCAGAGTAATAATCACTGAGAATTATTTGTATCAACTCTTTATAACTCCTGGGCCGAGCAGATTTGTCCTCGACCGAGCAGAACTCCTTTGATCTCTTCATGTATGATCCCCTGCTCTGGTCGGCCGAGCGGAACTTCCCTTGGCCGAGCAGATTTTTGCATGGGAATTTCTGCTCGGCCAAGGTGATTTCTGCTCGGCCAAGGTGATTTCTGCTCATCTTGGGTCAACTTCCTCGGCTGAGTTGGTCTGCTCGCCACTCTTTGGAACTTGCTCACTTGACTTGAACTTTCATCCATTTTGCTCTATTTTGTGCTTTTACTCTCTTTGATAAACTTTGAATAAAATCTGCATAAAACACAAAAGAGTATCAAATTCTTCACAAAATAATCGAAAACAAGCAAGAATCAAGCATAAGAAGTGTACAAATACTTGCGAATTTGCACACTTATCAAACACCCCACACTTAATTCTTGTTCGTCCCGAACAAGTTAGTATGAATAGAGCAAATGATGCAATATAGGACTCATAAAGATTTCAAAGATCAATCAATGCATATGAGAGTGAAAATCAAGCACCAAGTGTAAGTTATAAACCTAAGAAATGAAATGCAAGCTATAAACTACTCCTAACTCACTTTCGTAGGAATCACGGATGCATTTAGCATATGCATCAAGCCTTTAAACCTCTAGGCTGCCCTAGGGGACGAGTTGTAGTCTCGTGAGAGTTTTCCAAGAGGGAGTACTCACAAATCCCGTTCACAATCATCCATTGAACAATGCATACCAATCAAGTGTTTGCTAAGCAAGAGTTTGTCATTTTAATGCTCAAAAAGATATGCAAGTGTGCAATTTACTCATGTCACATAATTGATCAAGAATCTTGTCATTCTTCACGTGCAAACATTCTAAGCCTTGACATCTTAACTAGCAATCACCAAATTCACCGTTTTACTACATTTCAATGCATAAATCATAAAGGGGAGTTTAGCACACATAATGGATCATCTAGTCAATCACTTATGCTTGCTAGGGCAAGTCCATAAGCTCATGACTTAAACTCATTCTCAAGTTTTAGGCTAAACACCATAATCCATAAGAGAAGAGGAGTTTAGACGATCAAAATGATGAATCATGCATAGAATTCTTACTTGCTTATGCATATAATGCAAAAGATCATCCTTTAATCTAATCAATCAAGCAAAGTGCACAAAAACTTGCAAGTGTGCTCTCAATATGCATAGAAGGCATAAGGTCAAGAATTAGTGGGAATTACATTCTAGCTTCTCTTTTATTTTTCTTTTTTTGCTTATTCAAGTACTTTCGAGGGGGAAATTACCTTCCTAACCCCCGGCACTTGAATAATTTTTTTTGAGTTCATGCAAGTACTTTCGAGGGGGAACTTACCTTCCTAACCCCCGGCACTTGCATAACTTTTTTCTTTTTTTTGAGTAAGCTTTTGGTGTCAACCCCACACTTAAAACTTGCCAATATGTCTAATTAGCAATAATCAAGCATATAAGCAAGCAAAGTCAATACAATAAGCCATGAAATCAAACTAAAGTCACCTAAGGGCAAGCAAGAAATCTATGACACTTCATGCTTTTTTTTTGTATATGCTACCTTATCCTCCTTATTCATTATGCAAAGAAAGAGCATGTTAATATCAAATGATTCAAGCTAGTATAGATGTCAATTCATGAGAATGATGCAATAGTTAGGAACTTCAATCATCCTAAATCATTATGATCAATGAGAAAACTTCACAAACCACAATCACAAGTAATTTCAAAAATATATTCTCAAACTTAGCAAACTTATTTTCAAGTTTTCTTCAAAATTTAGGATGAAAGTGATATGTCAAGCAAGTGTCAATGCTCAAAAGTGATCAATGATTCATGAAATGAAACATTAAAAGTATGAATGCATGCATACTACCCACCCCACACTTAAAAATTTGCTTAGTCCCTAAGCAATCAAATAAAGGCATAAGAGAAGGATCAAGAAACTTCTCTCGTGTGAAGGAAGACTAGTGTGCATCCATGCTTGCTCCATGTATGTTGGCTTTGGCACAACACTAAAACTCACAAAGATATCAAGAGAGTGAAAGAAAGGTGAGTTTATGAGACAATCATAAAACCAAGCCAAACCAAGCCAAACCAAACACATGAGATGAGATAAGAAGTTATTCAATCTTATAATACATCAAAAATAACAATAAAGCATAAAGTTTGAATAACATCAAAGGGAACACACACAAAAGAGTAGCAAGTTCAACTCATAACACAATACATCACAAAATACTAGCAAGAGTGAAACAAGCAAGCAAGCAAGCATAAGCATGGTGTGCATCTCCTCGGGAAGAGGTGTGTTGATCAACTCGGCCGAGCAGATTTTTGTGCTTGGAGGTTGCTCGGCCGAGCAAGTGTAAATGCTCCTCCTTTGATCCTCTTCTGCCGAGCAAAACGGCGTCATCTTGGGTCCAGAATAGTGCTCGACCGAGCAGAATTTTCCTAGGGCTGAGGAAAATAATCTGACCACATTGTATCAAATTTACTAAACTCCTCGGGCAGAGCAGAATTTTCTGCTCGGCCGACTAGTTTCAGTCCTTAACAAACTTTCCAAAGCTGGATTTCTGTATACATTCTGCTCGGTCAGACCGAAAACTACCCGGGCAGAGGAAATCTTTCTGAGTACCATTATATCAAACCTGACCATCTGCTCGGCTGACTTGTTTTTACCCGGGAGAGCAGATTTTTGGACTTAGAATATTTTCATGCTCAGGAAATCTGCTCGGCAGACTAAAATCTTCTGCTCGGTCAGGGCAAATTTATTTGGTTTTTCTTGGCTTGAAATTCTTGGTTTGCTCGGCTAAAGGGTAACTTACTCGGCCTAGGTGGGTTTCAGAAATAGGGAACTTATGCCGCTAAGTGAAATTTCATAAAAACTTAAGTCCTAGGCACATCTAAAAAATTCTATCTCCTAGGCAAGGAATCACCCCACACTTAGCTCAAATCATATTTCACACAAAGTCATGCAAGCTAAGTGATATTCAAATCAAGCAAACAATCAAGATCTATAGCAACATATAGCAAGCACAATCATTCAATCACACCATCAATCATTCAAGCAAATTAAGAATGGGAGCACGACACTTACTAGCCTAGTTTAACGTCTTGGCTAAGACGTAGCCGAAGCCTTTATTCCAAAGAAACACACTTAGTGAGTCCTTTGCTAGGATCCCTCACTAAGTGGTGCAAATAAATACTCAAGGACTCCTCACATCTTTGTACGGAGTGAGTGATGGGTCGCCACGCTTTGGAAATTGCATTTGTCGCGCCGACTTCCCATTAAGCTTCTCTTTTGTTGGAGGCTTTTCTTTTTGACTCTTCACATGATTATATTTGCCTCCAACAAAGCCATCCTTCACCTTAGACATTTCTTTTGATTCTTAGCTCTTCTCCTAGCTCTTGGATTCTCATGCCTTCTTCCATTTCTTCGCATTTTCTTCTTTTCTTTGAGGGGATATTTACTTAAGTATAGGAAGATAACTTCATTACTTCTTCCTCTTCAAAGAACCATTAGGCATAACGAAGTCCATAGCTATATCAACTTTGCACATTTCAAGCTTAGGAAGAGGGCTTTCTCTTCATCCGAATTTGCCTCAAGACCTCTTTTTCTTTGTAGGAACCTCTTCCTCCTCTTCTATTAGTGGTAATTTCTTGTAGCACTTGTTGAGGCTCCTTTAAAACCTTTGAAGGTTGTTCTTGTTGAGGATCAATAGGGCCTTGGACAAAGTAATCAACAAATTGATGTGATTCCACTCGTTCTTTGTCTTCCGAAATTGAAGGAAACTCCTCTTGAAAAGTTGATGGATGAGCTTGTTGTGCTAGTTGTCTTTCGAGCTCCAAGGTGTACTCATATTCGTCATTGAATCTTTGTTCCAACTTTTCAAACATCTTTTGTTGTTGAGCTTGTGTTGCGGCCATTTGTGCCATTAATGCAAGAAGAGTGGTTTCTTCTTGGCTTTGACTTTGTTGAGCTTGTGGTGCACTTCTTCAATAATATTATAAGGTGAATAGTGGATGGTAATCCTCATACTCTTCATGGGAATTTGTGTTCCTATATATAGAATTCGGATTGAGGAACATATTCATCTTCTTCATATCCCATGTAGCCCATATCTTCATGATAATCTCCATAATCATTCCTTTGATCATATGGACAAGAGTATTCGTCATGGCCAAAGTTATGGCAAATTTCACATTCCCTATGTGAATTCCACATGTTTATAGTATGGGAATGGTGTAAGCTCTCAAGCAAATGAACGCGGTTGAGGGAGATAGGTGATGGTTGATGCAAGAACTTGCTTTTGTGCTCCTCTTGCTTTAAGTCTTGTTGACATCCAATTCACCTATCAAGCAATCAAGAGAAAGCAAGGTAGATAAAGAATATCACAAAACAAGAAGATATCACTCCAACAAGCTATCACAACAACTAAAAAGAAAAAAAGAGTGAATTAACAAACAAAAGTAATACAAACTAGCTAACAATCCTAAGAACTCATCCCCGGCAACGGCGCCATTTTGACGTGTAGTATTTAGTGGAAGTTTTAATGTCCTAACACGGCAAACAAAATTTATATCTAGGAGACCTAGAGTCGAATCCCTAGAGATGAGTTAGAATTGATTAACTAGTCTTTACTACTTAAGAATTGCCTAAAATAAAAGGTTTGGGGGGAATTGGTGAAAGGTTTTGGTATTTTGAAAGATTAAAATGCAAACTAAAGGTGATCAAGGATCTATGGACCCTAGGCTATAGCATATAAGGTGATGACAATCAATCATGCAACAATTAATGAATAGAAAATGATTAGACTAGTTTATTTATGAACATTAATCCTAAGGTCAACTTTCATTGCATGTTAGGACTAAGAGGTTCATTTAAATGGAGACCTCAATCTTTCAATATGTTGGCTCTCCCTTAGATAATGGACTCTTCCTCAATCTTTCAATATTTTGGAAGAGTTACCATAACCTAGATCAATTAAACTAGTCATCCACATCAATCCTACACTTTCATGTTAAGATCAAGGTAGATTATTCATGCAAGGCTAATTAATCAACTCTATATCAACTTTCATTGTTATATCATTGATTAGGTTCAATTAATTACACTTAAGCATTTTAACAAACACTTAATGTGCAACATTTAATAGATGTAGCCAATACACAAAATTCATATCAAAATTCATTGCATAATCAATTAATCATCATCCAAATACATGCATGCAACCTAGGGATCCATAGGATCCCTAACCAATCACTACTCACTACTCATACTAAAAGTAAAATCAACAATAGAAATGTATGGAAACATGAAATTAATTGCAAACTAGAGTAGATTGGAAGGTGTTGATGCTTGATCTTCACTCCTAAGCCTTCAATTGAACAAAGTAGCACTTGATCTTCAAAAATCGGATTTCTAGGGTTCGAAGTCAAGGCCTAAAGGCCGGAGGCTCCGAGTTTGAAATGTCCAAAAAGTTTATATACTCGGTGGTCCTCTCCCTAGCAAATTTGACCTCGGCCGAGCAGAAAAATTGGGCGAAATTCTGCTCGGCCGACTTGAATCCTCCTAGCCCGAGCAGATTTGAATGTGACGCGGTTTGGTCCTCGGCAGACTAACTTCTGCTCGGCCTAGCTCCTCTTTGTCCACCCGAGCAGATTTCTACTCGGCCAGAGTAATAATCACTGAGAATTATTTGTATCAACTCTTTATAACTCCTGGGCCGAGCAGATTTGTCCTCGACCGAGCAGAACTCCTTTGATCTCTTCATGTATGATCCCCTGCTCTGGTCGGCCGAGCGGAACTTCCCTTGGCCGAGCAGATTTTTGCATGGGAATTTCTGCTCGGCCAAGGTGATTTCTGCTCGGCCAAGGTGATTTCTGCTCGGCCAAGGTGATTTCTGCTCATCTTGGGTCAACTTCCTCGGCTGAGTTGGTCTGCTCGCCACTCTTTGGAACTTGCTCACTTGACTTGAACTTTCATCCATTTTGCTCTATTTTGTGCTTTTACTCTCTTTGATAAACTTTGAATAAAATCTACATAAAACACAAAAGAGTATCAAATTCTTCACAAAGTAATCGAAAACAAGCAAGAATCAAGCATAAGAAGTGTACAAATACTTGCGAATTTGCACACTTATCAAGAATCTGCTCGGCCGACCAAGTATGCAAGCCCTCCCCGGATGCTGCACAAGAAGACCTCCTCAGTCCATGAAAGTTCTGCTCGGCCGACCTGAACAGGGGATTGATCAAAGAAGTTCTGCTCGGTGTAGGACAATTTTGCTCGGCCTAGGAGTTAACAAGGATCAATACAAGGAAACTCAGATAATTTTCCTCGGGCCGAGTATAAATCTGATCAGGCTGACCAAGAGCAAGACTGACCGAGCAGAAGCTGGTCAGCCGAGGACCAAACCGCGCCACATTCAAATCTGCTCGGGCAAGGAGGATTCAAGTCGGCGAACAGATTTTCTCCCAATTATTCTGCTCGGCCGAGGTCAAGTTTGCTAGGGAGAGGACCACCGAGTATATAAACTTTTTGGACATTTCAAACTCGGGGCCTTGACTTTGAGACTTGACTCCAAACCCTAGAAATCCAATTTTTGAAGATCAAGAGCTTTTGTGTTCAATTGAAGACTTAGGAGTGAAGATCAAGCATCAACATCTCCATTTCTAATCTAGTTTGCAATTAATTTCATGTTTTCATACATTTCTATTGTTGTTGCTTTCATTTCTAGTATGAGTAGTAAGTAGTGATTGGTTAGGATCCTAGGTTGGATGCATGTATTTGGATGATGATTAATTTGTTATGCAATGAATTTTGATATGAATTTTGTGCATTGGCTACATCTATTAAATGTTGCACATTAAGTGTTTGTTAAAATGCTTAAGTGTAATTAATTGAACCTAATCAATGATATATGCAATGAAAGTTGATATTAAGTTGATTAGATAGCCTTGCATGAATAATCTACTTTGATCGTGACATGAAAGTGTAGGATTGAGTAGATGACTAGTTTACTTGATCTAGGTTATGGTAACTCTTCCAAATATTGAAAGATTGAGGAAGAGTCCATTACCTAAGGGAGAGCCAACATATTGAAAGATTGAGGCCTCCATTTAGATGAACCTCTTAGTCCTAACATGCAATGAAAGTTGAACTTAGGATTAATGTTCATAAATAAACTAGTCTAATCATTTTCTATTCATTAAATGTTGCATGATTGATTGTCATCACCTTATATGCTATAGCCTAGGGTCCATAGATCCTTAATCCTTTAGTTTGCATATTAATCTTCCAAAAATATCACCATATCTTACCAAATCCCCCAAACCTTTTATTTTAGGCAAATCTTAAGTAGTAAAACTAGTTAATCAATTCTAACTCATCTCTAGGGATTCGACTCTAGGTCTCCTATATATAAATTTTGTTTGCCGTGTTAGGACATTAAAACTTCCACTATAATACACACGTCAAAATGGCGCCGTTGCCGGGGATGAGTTCCTAGGATTGTTAGCTAGTTTGCATTGCTTTTGTTTGTCTAATTCACTCTAGTTTTCTTTTGTTTGTTTGCACTTATTGCTTGCTTAGCTATTTCTTGTATTGCCTTTAGTCGTTTATTCTTGCCTAAGCACTCTCTTGATTGTGTTAGGTGGTGAATGACAACAAGAGCACAACAAAAGAGAGCCCAAGCCAAAGCATCGAGTTCATCAAACGACAATCCTACTCCCTTAACCGCCATTCCCGATACTAGACCTAATCTTCAACAACCTTTGCTAATGGATCATCAACAAAACAACCAAGCTAGACCACCAAGACACCCTATGATTGAACAAGGAGAGAGACCCGTGGGAACGTACATTGCTCCAACTATTGGTCACTATGGATCGCCAATATATATGCCCGAGGGGGAGGAGAATGAGTTTGAAGTAAAATCTGCGTTGCTACATATGGTTGCTTCTTCACAATTTGATGGGTATGGAAACCCGAATTCTCACCTTGCACAATTTACGGAGCTATGTAGGACTTACAAAGTCCCGGGATCAAACAAGAATATGTCTACATGAAGGTGTTTCCATTCTCTCTAAGTGGCAAAGCTAAGGATTGGTTAATGAGCCATGAGCCGAACACATTTAGAACATGGGAGGATCTAGCCCAAGAATTTTTGATGCAATTCTTCCCTCCCGCGAAGACAAAGAAAATTCGAGACAAGATTACTCAATTTACTCAAATGGATGATGAGACTTTCTATGAGGCTTTTGAGAGATTTAAGGAGCTACAAAGAGAATGCCCTCACCATGGATTCAACAAATGGCAATTGCTTCAAAGTTTTTATGATGGAATGGATCAAGATGCTAGGAATTTAATGGATCAAGCAAGTGGTGGAGGAATTATGGACCTTACCGCCACGGAAGGGTTCAAAATCATAGAGAAGCTTGCAAGGAATAGCCATCAATGGGGAGGAGATAGAAATCATTTGAAGAAGAAGGATAAGGAGCAATCCTCCAAGTCCGTAACTAAGGAAGATTTCAACTCTTTGGCAAAAACAGTAAATTCTCTAGCTCAAAGCCTCGGAAACTTCAACATGAACAATAGGAGAAAGGATGTTCATCATATTGAGGAGGATCAAGGTTGTCTCTCGAAGCAAGAGGAGTTTGAAGAAGTGAGCTATGTCAATAGGAACCAAGATAGAGGATATCAAGTGCCCAATCCATCCTCTATCAACCTAGATCCCAAATCAACAAGTTCGGTTTCATGAGGACCCTAACTTCCCTAGAAGCCTACACCTCCAAGCAATGAGAGGCCTCCACAAAACAATTACCAAGGCAAAACCTCTTCAAGTTACATTCCTCCACAACAAAGGAACAACTATCAAGGAGGAAGTACTTACCCTAGAAGAGATTACCAAAGTGGAAACCAAGGACAAGGATATGTGCAAAGGCAAGAGGACAAGCCTCCACAACCATCGAATGATGATAATCCTTTGATTGCTTTGATGGCACAAATGGCCGCAACACAAGCTCAACAACAAAAGGATACTCATATGATGTTTCAAAAGATGGAGCAGAAATTTGATCAATTACATGCACATACAAGATGCTTGAGACACAAATTGCTCAACAAGCCTCATCATCTAGTCAAAGGTATCAAGGGAAACTCCCCTCTCAACCGGATGTCAACTCTTCCGAGACAATCAATGCAATCACGTTGAGAGGAGGGAAAGAGTTAGAGGATCCTAAACCAATGGAGGTTGTTAAGGACTCAAAGAAAGGCAAGGAAGTTGAGAGAAAGGATGAAACTCCTCCAAAGCCAAGGAAAAAGAAGTGGAAGAAGAACCTACCTATAAGGAGCCACCTCCTTATGTCCCAAGGTCCCATTTCCCCAAAGGCTAAGGAGACAAAAGGAAGATGCAAATGGAAAGAGGTTCATGGAATCTAAGGAAGATCAATGTCATTCCAGATCAATTTCTTCATTGAGGTACTGCTCAAATGCCTTCCTACGTTAATTAAGTTCAATTATTGAGGTACTTGCTTAAAATTTCTTTCTAACAAGCGTAGACTTCTTGAGAGTGATCATGTGGCTTTAGATGCTAATTGTAGTGCTATTATTCAAGATAACATGCCTAGGAAGTCACTTGATCATGGTTCATTTACAATCCTATTGCTATTGGTGATGTGAATGTTGCTAGGGCATTGTGTGATTTAGGAGCAAGTATATCTTTGATGCCATTTTCACTCTTTAAAAGATTAGACATGGGTGAATTGACTCCTACTACCATTAGCCTAAGATTAGCCGATAGATCATCTAGATGTCCTAAGGGAATTCTAGAAGATGTGCCTATTAAGGTAGGAGAATTCTATGTGCCCGTTGATTTCTATGTGCTTGAAATGGATGAAGAACATGACATTCCTATCATTCTTGGTAGACCTTTCTTGAATACCGTTAGAGCTATAATTGATTGTGGAGAAGGGACTATAGAACTTAAAGTTGGTAGTGAAAAGATTAAATTCCATTTGAAAAAAGTTCTTAGCTCCCCTACAAATGCTCTAGAATGTCATTTCTTGGATACTTGTGATGATACTCTTGATTATGTTTGCAAAGATGCACTAACCTCTTTCGAAAGTGAGCTTTTGACCGAAGATGTAGATAGCATTTCGTTTTCCTCACTTAATGGATGAAGCTTTGGAAGAAGAGATGCTAGTTGAGGAAGAAGAGGAGGAGTGTATTCAGCAAGAGGAGAAGAAATTGAGGTAAAACCCACTCAATCGCCAAAGAAGGTAAGGAATTTGGTGGAGAGCTTAAGCCTCTTCCACCAAATCTAAGGTATGAATTTCTAGATGAAGCTAAATCCTTACCGGTGATTGTGAGTGCTTCACTTGATGATGGTGAGACTTCCAAGTTATTGCATGTACTTAGAACTCATAAGAATGCTATTGGACATACTATTGATGATATCAGAGGCATTAGTCCTAGTGTTCGCATGCATAGGATTAAGCTAGAAGATGATATTAAACCTTGTAGAGAATTTCTTAGAAGGCTTAATCCTAAACTTGGAGAGGTAGTTTTAAAAGAGATAACCAAGTTAAGGGATGCGGGGATTATATATGCCATTCCTCACTCGGATTAGGTGAGCCCAATTCACGTAGTTTCCAAGAAAGGGGGAATTACGGTGGTAGAGAATGATAAAGGGGAATTGATTCCTACTAGGACTACCACGGGTTGGAGAATGTGCATTGATTATAGGAAATTGAATAAAGCCACTAAGAAAGATCATTTCCTTATCCCATTTATTGATCAAATGCTAGAAAGATTAGCGGGACATGAGTACTTTTGCTTTCTTGATGGATATAGTGGTTTCTTTCAAATTCCTATACATCCCGATGACCAAGAAAAAACTACATTTACTTGTCCCTATGGCACCTTTGCATATAGACGCATGCCATTTGGTTTATGTAATGCACCCGCTACATTTCAAAGATGCATGATGTCTATATTTTTTGAATTTTTGGAAAAATCTATTGAGGTGTTCATGGATGATTTTTCGGTTCATGGTTATAGCTTCGATGATTGCCTTCTAAACTTGTCTCATGTTTTGGCTAGGTGTATTGAGATGGACCTTGTGCTAAATTAGGAAAAATGCCATTTTATGGTCAAAGAAGGAATAGTCCTAGGGCATTTGGTCTCAAAGAAAGGAATTGAAGTGGACAAAGCGAAAATTCAAGTTATTGAGAAGTTACCACCTCCTAGAGATCAAAAAGGAGTGAGGAGTTTTCTGGGACATGCTGGATTTTATAGAAGATTCATAAATGATTTCTCCAAGATAGCCAAGCCACTGACTAACCTTCTTTGCAATGAAGTGGAATTTGTTATGGATGAGGTGTGTGTGCAAGCTTTTGAGACACTAAAGATGGCTTTAGTGTCGGCTCCCATCATTCAACCAACTAATTGGGAACTTCCCTTTGAGCTTATGTGTGATGCAAGTGATGGTGCTATTGGAGCGGTATTGGGGCAACGCGTGGACAAGAAATTGCATGTCATTTATTACTTGAGTAAAGCCCTTGATACCACCCAAGAGAACTACACTACAACCGAAAAGGAAATGTTGGCTATAGTCTACGCATTTGAGAAGTTTAGGCAATATTTGATTGGTTCAAAGACTATAGTATTTACCGACCATGCGGCAATCAGTATCTTGTTTCTAAGAAAGAAGCTAAGCCAAGATTGATTCGGTGGGTGCTCCTCCTTCAAGAGTTTGACATTGAAATAAAGGACAAGAAAGGAGTTGAGAATGTAGTTGCCAATCACTTATCTCGGTTGAGTGTGGAAGATGTAGATGATGGAAGCTCTCCCATTGTGGATACTTTTGTTGGAGAATAGTTGATGTCTATTGAGTGCTCTAAGACACCCGTGGTACGCGGATATAGTCAGTTACCTAGCTTGCGGTGTCATCAATGAAGACCTTGATTGCAACCAAAGAAGGAAGCTTAAATATGAATCTTCAAGGTATTATTGGGATGAGCCTTATATCTATAGGCTTTGTGTTGATGGATTTATAGAACTTGTGTTCCCGATGAAGAACAAGGTGCAATTCTTAGAGATTGCCACGCATCTATGTATGGAGAACACGGTTCTAGTTCTAAGACCGTTGCTAAGGTTTTGCAATGTGGATTTTATTGGCCAAGCTTGTTTAAGGACGCTTATTCATTTGTCAAAGCTTGTGATTCTTGCCAACGTTCGGGAAATCTCTCAAGGAGAGATGAAATGCCTCAAAAAGGCATTCTAGAGATTGAGATTTTCGCGTTTGGGGCATAGGTTATATGGGACCATTCCCATCTTCTAGAGGGAACAAGTACATTCTTGTTGCGGTGGATTATGTCTCCAAGTGGGTAGAAGCTTTAGCCTCCCCTAATTGTGATGCCAAGAATGTTCAAAGGCTTTTCAAGAAGATCATATTTCCCAGATTTGGTGTGCCAAGAACTATTATAAGTGACAATGGAGCTCACTATTGAGAAAAGAGCCTAGAGACAATGCTTAAGAACTATGGAGTTTACCACAAACTTGCAACCCCTTATCACCCACAAACAAGTGGCCAAGTGGAAGTGTCAAATAGGGAGTTGAAGTCCATTTGGAAAAAGTTGTGGGAAGCTCTAGGAAGGATTGGTCGTCTAAACTTGATGATACATTATGGGCGTATAGGACCGCCCTCAAAAATGCCAATCGGGATGTCTCCTTATAGGCTTATATACGGAGCCTTGTCACTTACCCGTAGAGCTTGAATATAAGGCGAGATGGGCAATCAAGTGCCTTAATTTTGATTTCAAGAAAGCGGGTGAAAAGGAAATTCTCCAACTCCAAGAGCTAGGAGAGATAAGGAGAGATTCCTATGAGAGTGCTACGCTATACAAAGAGAAGTCCAGAATGTGGCATGATAGCAAAATCTCTAGGAAAAATTTCAAGGAAGGAGATTGACGAGCACGTCGTTGAGTGCTGCAAATTTGTCCCGACTCTCCTCACTAGTATAGTATTGGCAAGCTGGGGTCGAATCCACAGGGAACGGTGGAAGTCTCTTTTCAACTACAAACTAAGATTGGGTTGTGCGTGAGTATTAAAGAAAGAAAGAAAAACTGCTGCGCAAGTACAACTGGCGCACACACAGATAGCAAGTATGAAAGACGCAAACAATTATGCAAGAGATGAATCCGGTTCAGATTCTTCACTATGAACTCTATGTTTTATCCTTGGTCACTAAAGGCACATGATATAAATGTCCACGTAGATTAAGGTCCTGTCACAGCTTAATAACCTACACATACATTCCGGTCAAGGTTTGTATGATATTACTACTCAATCTAGTCTAGTCAATAACGAATCCGGTCAAGGTAGTTACTGCCTATTCTAGTGTTACTCCTATCATTCACAGTCACGTACTTCTGATAGTTTAACTATAGATACTAGATTCTACAACTAAGTCTGCGGTGCAAGGCTTCGCTTAATTGTCTAACCTAATTATCATGCAATGGAGTGCGGAATAATAATACTAAACTTTATCATGTAAATTTAAGAACAAGACCTCAAAAACATATTATTCATAGATCCAAATCCAAACCGAAATCAGTAAGTTAGCTAGACATACTGATCGAATACATCTCAAGAATAATTATAAGACAACTAAAATAACAAGACAAATCTGGATGCTGCGTCGTCAGGCTCGCGTGACAGGTTGTGCGCACGTCTTCGCCTGAATTCTGCTCTGCGCCGTCAGCTCTCTCTAAGTGTGCATGTGTGTGATCTCCAGTAATCTTTGTATTTATAGCCTTGCCTCCTAGGGTTTCCACGAATATTTAGGCAAGGATATCTGTAGGAAATCATCTATATCTCTAAGAATCAGCTTAGAAAATATTAAATCTCCAAAACTGACTTAGAAATCTCTTTAGCGCGTGATGACGTCATCGTTCCGAATATCTCGCTGTCTGCTGACGTCACCATTTTGCTGTCTTCTGCGCGACCTTCACTTGCGCGCCATAGTGCTCGCGTGCTAGTGGCCAATTGTCAGTTGTCTCTGTCTTGTTATCTTTTTGCTCGAGATTCAGCCTCCTTGTTGCGTTTTTGTTCTAACTCTTCTTTCAGACCTGAAGTACAAAACTACACCAAAAGCGTAATCTTATACCATAATATGTTAGAATCAAAGCAGTGTAAAGGACATAAAATAGCGTACAACTGCACTCTATCAGAGATAGAGTTCTCTTGTTCAATTCGAGGATCAAGCTATTCCCGAGAAAATTGAAGTCAAGATGGTCGGGACCGAATGAGATTTTAAAAGTTTATGAAGATATGCATGTACAGCTCAAATCACCCAATGGGATGGATAGAAGAGGGGTCTACCCCTTGTTTTCGAAGAAAGCTAGAGATAAATTTTGGACAGAGATTACTAGTGGAAGGACTTCTTTTGGTTCTTCGGAACCTTCAAATTTGATTATTAGCCCAAATTGGAGAGTCTTGCATCGGCTTATTTCTATGGCCATTTTCATTAGAATGGACGGGGGTAGAATGGTGAGTAGAGCCGATTTGGATGCGATGATTGTAATAAGCTTGGGAAGGAGATTGGACTTAGTAGGCATTTCTCTAGGTTGTTTGATGCTTATCGAGAAAACAAGTCTAAGAGTAAGGCCTTAAGTGGAGGAACAATAATCACTTTGATTGCCTTGAAGCTTGGTTTTCAATTTGAGAAGAAGGCATCTTTAAAGAGAGAGCTTCTTAACATAAAAAGGATGATTAACATGCAAATGTTAGAGGAGGACAAGACTTGGGTACAAGGTCCTTACCGTGCGCATAAGGCATCGTCTTGAAAGAGATGTGTTGAGGAAGAACCGGTTGAGGAGGATAGGCAACCCGACCAACCTTCGCCCGCGAGAACCACACATATTGAACAAGGAGAACCCTCCGTATCTTTGAATGCAATTTACAACCGAATGGAAGAAATGATCAAGGAGATGGAGAGAATGAGAGTGGAAAGAGAGCGTTCTAACGCCTACATTAATGAGCTCGTGCAATGGGAACACGAGACCTTCTCCTTGATCGCCACACACATAGGTTGCCAAGGGTATAGACCGCCACCGCATCCTCAAGGATATTATAGGCCCAAGGTTCCCGTGTTTACCATGCCTAGTGAAGGACGGGGAATGGAGAATGATATCACCATTGATGAGGTGATAGAGGAGATGGAAAGAACCGGACCTAGTGGATAAAATGAAGAGCAAGGAGCCAACAATGATGATGAATGAGGACACTTATTTGTCTAGATTTTTATTGCCTTGCTAGTCTACTTTGTTAAACTCAATTGTTATTGCATTCCATGCTTGAACTCTATGTTTGTTGAACTTTGTGTTTGAATTTATATGTCGTGTTTGCTTGCCATGATTATTGCCATGATCACTGATAGCGTGCAAATATACTAACATTTGAACGCATTCTACCTTTGATTCTGGTTTGTTTTCGATTAATTTATGAAAGAATTGATACTTCTTATGCTTACTTTAGGATATATTGAAGAAGTATAACCATGGAGCTATCAAGTGAAAAAGAGAGCAAAAAAGGGATTAAAGTGCAGAAAAAGAGCCAAAGAGGTTTGCTCTCCCGAGTATAAATTTTGCTCCCCCAAGCAGAATTTCCCTCCTAGCAAGCAATCTGAATTTTTTAACTCTAAAATTCTGCTCTCCCGAGTGAACTTTGCTAGGCCGAGCAAGTTGTCAACTTTGATACACAAAAACACAGCGGGTTCTCCTCTCCCCGAGCAGAAATTTTGCTCTCCCGAGCAAAATTTCATACTTAGAAAAAAATATGCAATTCCTCTCTGAATTCTGCTCTCCCGAGCAACATTTGTGCTAGGAAATCTCCTCGCCCGAGCAAACTAAGAAGGAACCTCATTTTGCTCGGCCCTAGGAAGATACTACTCGGCCTAGGAGTCTAAAAATCCTGATTTTACTCCATGGTATAAATAGGATTCTAAGCCATTTTTTGGAGGGATCCTTGGAAGTTCAAATACTCTAACATTTAAAGAAGCCCAAGAGATCAAAGAGGAGGAAAGCTTGAAGAATTGAAGATCATCAACATCTCCTATGCATTTCCACCTCTACTTTCATTATCATGTTGTTGATTACCATTTTGATTAGTTTGTTTACAATTATAGTCATGTTAGAGTAGTTGTTCATGTGATTGGGGATCATATGGATCCCCTAGGATTTGGATGATGTTTGTATACTCTTTTCATGCAATTGAATTACATTTTAGTTGAATCTTAGTTGTTATAGTTACTTGTTCATAATGATGCATGCCAAGTGTTCGACGAAATGCCTAAGTGTGTCAAAGTGAATTAACCTCCTATGATTTGATGACGATTGAACCCTAGGATGTTAGTAACTATATCAGTGTTGCTTTGAGAGTTAATTATGCGCGAGAGCGACAATTCCTCTTAGTGATAGGCTAGGTTTGATGTCGAGTTTGAGTGCCTTTCCAATAGAGCGAGAGCTTGAGGTTGTGCACTTGAATTTCATGTGATTCAATAGAGCGAGAGCTTGAGAATTGAAACCTTTTAGTGCGTCATCTAATCCCCAAGGATGGAACGAGAGTTGAACTTGGAATGATGATGCGTAGCCATAAGAATTCAAACTAATTGTGATTTGTGCTAGGGAATTGAGTGTGTTAACTCTCCTATCTCCTAGGGGTGAAGTAGAAGTCCTTGATCACTTTTATTTCCTTGTTATTAAAATCAACCAACCTTTAATCTACATCCCCCAATCCTTTTATGTTAAGCAAACTTAGGTAATTCTCAATTAGTTAACTATCAGCTCTTCTCTTGGGTTCGACTCGAGGTCACTCGATTTATAAATGTGTTTGATGCGTGACTAGGATACGTGTTCCCATAATGCTACCTTAAATTTACACGTCAATCACTCATAAAATTGGTACACATTGTTTCATAGAATCTTATAAGCATGTATGAGTTCATTTCTATGTCCTAGGTCGAGTAGTTTCATATGCAAAATTCTTATAAGGCCGAGTAGAACTTTGGGCGCGAAGTAATTTGAAAATTCTGCTCTCCCGAGCAAGAATTTCACCTCTGCCGAGCAACCTTTTTTGAGCTGAAAACCTATGTACAACACACTCCTCTGCCGAGCAGAATCTTAGTCAGGTCGAGCATATGATAACACACATTCTCAGATGGTTTTCCTCTGGCCGAGCAGCTATTGACCTAGGCCGAGCAGAAACAGATCGAACCCTAGCAAATTAGACTTCTCCCCACCTAGGCCGAGCAGAATTTCTTCCTAGGCCGAACAGATTTTGGTACATGTTCAGAAAATTTTCCTCTGCCCGAGCACAAACCTTCCTTGGCCAAGCAAACTTCTCCTCTCCCCTATTCCATCTTGCTCAGCCGAGCAACAACAGAGAGCGAAATTCTGCTCGGCCGGTCGCTCCTTTGTATCCCCACCATTCTTGCCTATACTCTCAATTCCACCTCATTCTTCCTAACACCACTTCTCTCACTAATCATCCTTAGCTAAAAACCTCTCCACTCCACAACCTTACTCAACTCATCAACTCATCAACTCATCCAAAATCACTCCAATCCATCATCATCAATGGCTAGAAGATGGAATCCCTTTAGATCATCATCATCCTCTCGCATGCATGAGATCACCAAAAGGATAGAAACGTTTGTGTCTCCCGAACCATCCACTATGATTTGGGTGAGAAGGTATAAGGTGATACATAGACTTATCTCTATGGCTATTTTTATGAGGAAGGATGGAGGAAGGCATGTCTACAAACATGATTTGGATTGCATGAGATTGATTAAGGAGAGGAAGAAGATTGACTTGGTACAAATGCTCAAAAGACAATTTGAAGAGTACCAAAAGCCAAATGCTAAGGCAAAGGCTTTAGGTGGCGGAGCTATCATCACATGGATTGCCATACACTTAGGATTCTCCATGGACCACTTCCCTCCCGTACGCAAAGAAGTGCTTGATGTTAGGAGGATGCGCCAAATGCACATGATTGAATGGGGGAATGATCGGTGGGTTGTGAGGCCTTTTCGTCCTCTTCGAGCGGTAGAGCAAGTTACAAAGAGAAAGAGAGGAGAAGGGCCTTCCAACCGAATCCGTACTCCCAATGACTCACTTCCTCATCAAGACCAAGAGCCTCATGCTACCTATGCTCATTCCACTAGCTCCTTCCATTCCGCCGCCTCTTACATCCCTACATACCATTCCTCACCCCATCACTTTCCTCCTTATTCCCGTCCATCTACTCCCATACACTCTACACCCTACCAGCCTCCTCCTCCACAACAAAGCCACTACACACCACATACCGTTGATGACGTCTATGAGAGAGTAGTTGCCTATGGCTCCTACGCTCAAGACATGGCTACTTGGCAAGGAGATATGATGTCACATCTCTTTGACCAACTAGACCTCACGGGGTATAGGGCACCTCAACAACCCAATGACCATTACTATATGACGTGTAGTATTTAGTGGAAGTTTTAATGTCCTAACACGGCAAACAAAATTTATATCTAGGAGACCTAGAGTCGAATCCCTAGAGATGAGTTAG